>PVHP010026765.1:0-24376 GCA_004024765.1 Zapus hudsonius | reverse complement strand
GCTCATACTATCATTTTCCCTGCCATGATGGAGCTTCTCCTCAAGTCCGTAATCGAAATTAAACCCATTCCTCCACAAACTGCCTTTGGTTGGGTTCTTTGTTACAATAACAAGAAACTGTCTACAACACACAGAGTAAATAGCCCTGTTGTAAAAATGCATACCAAGGAAAGACTGGACCAACGTAAAAACTAGCACCTAAATATCAAACATCCGCAGTTCAAATTCAACATCCATAACCAGTGATGAAAGTCTCTGAATTCTAATTCTGTCCTCCAGCTGGGTTGACTGAGTAGCTCTCCATGGCTGCCATCCTGTTACAGGAAACAGAATCTTTCAGAGAGGGGAACAGCAAAAGAGCGAAGAATCAGGAAAGTTATTCATATGGTCATGGACTCAGGAAATAACATCCCAAGCCTGTGTACTGAGCTCTGATAGATCTGAGGTTTTATAGACAGTGTGGCAGGCAGTCTGACATCACCTTAAATTCTTTACACTATTGGTGGGCTATTAATTTTAAAAGTTACATGATTTGGGAGCACAAACAGAAAATTCCTTAGCAATAAATCAGTGATAAGTAAGCGCGAATGTAGAACAGATAACTATTTGTTCAGAAATATTTGTATCTATGACTGCACTGGTCAGATAGCATAAAAGCTGTATGCAGCAGCATAGATAGGGAGGAGACTCAGGGTCATGCTGTCTCCCTGGCAAAAGCATGTACAATAGAAACTTCTGTTTTAGAGTATCATCTGCATCTGTTTATTTTTGTTGTCATTGTTATTAAATTTCTTTTACCATACTACCCTCTTTTGATGTTTTAATAAATACTATCATGGGGCATCACCTCTTTTTTTATCATTATAGATATTAACCTTCTGATACCCCTATAGGAGTATTTGGAATTTTGCTGATTTTAATTGAGAGGAAACAAATTGAACTGTTCTGTTGAGAGTTTAAGGACTAAACAGAAGGACCATAAGGACCATCAGCAGAAAGCCAGCAAATGGAAGAAGCCATAATCCTTACCAGGTGCCTGGCTGTCTCTGACTTATAGAGCCTAAGAGGGCACAAGATGTTACAAGAAGCAGATAATTTTTCTAATTAGGCATAGCAAACACCAGGAAGACTGATGGGCATTGTCAATTTCTTGGGCTTCAATAGTCTCATCTTGGTAGAAAGACCTTAACCACTGAGACTCAACAGACTGTCCCTTACCCATATAAAATGTGACTCATTCTCTTACTGTATCATTCATCCCACAGGCATTTATTATTTCTTACATGGATCTTCTAGAGATAGACATTAGTAAGACAGACTTTAATTTAACTCTCAGTCCAGTTGGGGAAAGGGAACTGGTGCTTACAGATAAGATAAATATGCAAATTAAACAATTTAAAAACATAGCAAAATGTTGGATGTTCTGTAATTTTCATCTGTAAATAACAAGGTGGAGGATTAAATAGACAATTTGGAGATATGAAATATAATTTTTGCAAAATAGACCAGATATTTTTTATCTGATTGGCAAATAGCAAAGTTTGGTAATATCCTCTAGTGAACATATGGAGACAATGATCTCAACACTACCGGGTAAATTGGTAAAATGCCCATACATGACAATTTTAGGATATCAAACAAGTTCAGTCCATACACCTTGTGATTCATTGGTTCACATGTAAAACTGTAGCCTATTTTAACAAAGGCTCTATGAAAAAATGTTAACATTTTAGTATGATAATTCCAAAAGATTGGAAAACACTTATTGTCTATCAGTAGATGTTTGGATGAATGAAACATATGACAGAATATCATGCTTCAAAATGTAATACCAATATAAAAATTATGTAATGTCATATTTTTCAATATGTTGTTTCCTCTTAATAGTCATTGCTGGGATCCTGCCCAGAACCTCTCCCTAGGCTATTGAACATATTCCCAAACTGCAGTGAAAGTTGGCTGCTAAGTAATCTCAGATTTCCCCTTCCCTGGAGAATTAAACAACCAACTGAGAAAACGTATTGATCTGAAGCCAATATCTGATTCCAACATAGAATAGCCAAACCTTTTACCTAAAGACAGCACAATTCACAGCTTCCTGTGGGAACAGACTAGAGCTTGACTTCAGTAGAGCCCACATGGGTACTCATCATCTGCCTGTTTTCCTCCACCCCCTCACTCACTTCTCAGTTTCTCATCTGAAAATATTCAGTCAAAACTCATACAAAAATCTCAGTTTGAGAATCTTGGATTGTCAACCTGACAGAATTTTAAATCACCTTATTTATGGAATCAAATTTCTGGTCATTCCTGTAAGTAATGTTGTAAATTGGGTTAATTGAAGTGGAGAGACCCACTCTAACTGTGGGTAGCCCCATTCTATGGGCCAGTGTCAGGGACAGTGTTAGAAAGAAAAAGTGAACTGAGCATCTGCATCCATCACTTTCTGCTTCCTGACTGTGGTGGCAAATAGGACCAGATGTGTCACCGTCTGGCCATCATGCCTTTCCTGCCAAGATGAACGATGTCCCCTTGACCTATAAGCTGAAAAAGAAAACCCTTCCTTCATTGTGATGCATTCATCAGGTCTTTTACCAAGTAAGAAGAAAAGCAAATAATGCACTGAAATGAAGGATTTTCCATTTTTTATTGTTTTTCCTTTCAAAATATCCCAAGCAATATGTTATACAGAACCATATTTTTCAGAAGATTGAATGTAAGTTAGAAAGAAGAAAAAAATGGTTTGAGTTATGTATTGCTAGACTGGAGCAATCCATCTGTTTTTCCACAATTGTCCAAAACAACTCAGGTTTACTCTGAAAGCTGAAGATCAGTCATAATCCTTAAATGTCCAAATAAATGAATACTCATAAGCTCAAAACTATCAGAGAAATCTTTGCAGTGATTCTTGGCAACTCAGTATCTGCCCTTAGCGAAGGTGGGTTCCTAGAATTTTTATAGGAAAGAGTTATGATGACATAACTCTGAGAGCACCTGCTGGGTATAGATAGAAAATAAAGCAAAACAGAACCAACTCAAGCTCAAAACTTCACCCTGAAACTCTAACTTTAGAGTTTCTAAGGCATAAATGGTTTGAGGTGAAAAAACCAGCTTGTTTCTATCACTTCTGTTCTAATTCCCATTCCACCATTAAGTCATCTTCCCTTCATCCTATAGGGTCAATGTTGTAGTTTGAATGTGAAGTTCCCACTCCCCAGGCTCACCTGTTTGTACAGCTGGTGGTACTGATTCGGAAAGTTGTGGAACCTTTAGAAGGTGGAGTCTTACTGGAGGAAGTAGATCACTGAGTTGTTTATAACCTGGATGCACTTCAGGTCCTCTCTGCTTCCTGACTGTGGATGCAATATAAATAGTCATCCTCCTGCTCCCATAACCATGTGACACCCACCTGGATAGAGTGGCTGTGTCCCCTGAAACCATAAGCCAAAAATGAACCCTTTGCCTTCCTTAAGCTACTTATTGTCAGGCATTTGGTCACAGCATTGAGTAAAGTAACTAATAAAGTTCACAAGGTAATCTTCTGGAATGGTTGTTTCAAGCTTTATGTAAGCATTCATTAGTCTTTCCTATTGGAAACCTATAATTGGAACCATCATCTCTACCATGTCAAGGTGCATTTTATTTTGCATTAAGCCATGGAATCAAGACACAATATGTATCATCATATTATTGTGTGAAATTTTGATTACACTAGGGGATATTTGATGATCTGTTCTCTTCTTTATGCTTAAAAATAGTTTATGTTAGTCCAGAAATATCCTCTCATAGCCGCTTAATACCATGGGTCCCTAAACAATGGTGATTGATTTTGTTTGGTCTGGCAAACACAAATTACCCCATAATCATTTTGGCCTGTCAGCCATGCCCACATTGACTTGTGTTTTAGAGAAGAAAATACAGTTGCTGCCATGAAAAACGGAAAGGGTTGGAGACAAATAAAAGATCTCTCTCTGCTGAGGAAAAATGTAGCTGCTTTAATTTTCTACATAAACTGGGTTTCATTTGATATCACAGTGAAGTGAGTTTGAAAATAGAAAAGAACATTCCAGTTTTCAAGTAAACTGATCCCAAAGATACCTTTGTGAATGTTGAGTCACAGGCTTATACTGGGTTAAAAAAATGGTTCACTAAATGCAATGATAGATTATACCTTTTTCCATCATAAAAAACTGCTACATAATTTATAACATCATAAAAATGTTTGAGGTTTGGGCTAGAGAAATTGCTTGCTCAGTGGTTAAGGCTCTTGACTGCAAAATTTAATGACCCAAGTTATATTCCCCAGTATCCACGTACAGACAGATGCACAAATGGGCACATGCATCTGGAGTTCACAGTTTACAGCAGCTAGAGGCCCTGGTGTATCCATTCTTTCTCTTTCTTTCTCTCTGCTTGAAAATAAATAAATAAATAATTTAAAAATGTATGAGTGTTGTGGAACACTGTCTTCCAGACATGGCATCACCACTGCATAAGCTTACAGCAGCTGTGGTTTCTTGTATAACACCTGAGCAATATTGGACCTATTAACATCCTGCCCTGAATAGTAGAGGAGGGCAGGAATTCCCCAACCCTCCCTGAGGAGTTATGGGCAACAGAAAGATTGCAGGGGAAGCAGGAGACATTTGCTTCAGTGGTGAGTAGTCACAGGGAAATTGTACATGCTAGGGTAAATATGGGTTCTTTTGACCCATGGAAGCAACTCTAGAAAAACTCAGTCTCTCTCTCTCTCTCTCTCTCTCTCTCTCTCTCTCTCTCTCTCTCTCTCTCTCTCTCTCTCTCTCTCTCTCACACACACACACACACACACACAAATTAGAAATAACAATAGAAGTGCGAGTAGCTGGGAAGAAAAGCAGTTCAGTGTGATGATGTGGTAGAAAACAGAAGGTAATCACGTTATGATCAAAATGCATAACATGCATGTATAAAATTGTCAAATATTTTATAAAAATTATGAAGACTAGGTCTCAGTACCAGGCATGTATTCCCTCCTGTGGAGTGAATCTCTAATCCAATTAGAGAGCAATTGGTTTTCCCCACACTAGACATGCCACTATAGGGAGTAATACCTGCTCTTGTCTGGCTAAATGTACATGTTATGCCCAACAAACTGTCTTATAATCACTTTTTTAAAAATGAGCATACCCATATAATAACGCTACTCTCAATTTTGGCTAGAAAGTCTCTCTTTTTCAGATGGCAGTGATCACGGGGATAACTCAAAAGACACCACAGTCCTGATAAGAAATGACAGTGGAGTGTTCATCTCTATCACATTTCCCAAGGCTTAGGTTCTATTGTCAAAGAGGTGGTGGAAAGATTGTAAGAGTCAAAGGAAGGGTAGGACTGCTTAAAATGAAACTTCCAGAAACAAAATGGCCTTGACGTTCATGACTTTGCAGTGCCTGACAATACCTACACATAATGGGAGGAAAAGATGACAACACCGAAACAAAACAGAGATTAATTGAGAGGGGGAAGAGATATGAAGGAGGGTGGGGAAGGAATCATAATGGTTTATGGTCAGTAATTATGGAAGCTATCAATAGAAAGTTTTTAAAAGAATTGTGAAAGGCTTTAGCCCAAAAAATCTCTCTCAAGCTCTTTTCAAACTAATGTGTGAAATAAGCAATGAATATGGGAGAGATAGAAGGAAAGAAGAGAAGAAAGAGCAAAGAAGAAAAGACAAAGTATTATCTTCACATTTTCACCACTACTCCATTCCATCTCTTCTCACATAAATGTTTAGTCATAGTGGACAACTAGAACTTTGTTCTGCCACTAACTTTAAGTCATTGTGAAATCCACCTGCATTTTCAAGGTATCCATTTCCTTCATAGAAAATAAGGAATACGTCTCTGAAAATCCTCCTAAGGCTGACCTAGGCATCTAAAGTAATTTCTGCAACTGAAGGCCTTTGACAAATGCCTCAACTGTAACAGCTACAAGAAAGGTTGATAAAAGCCAACAGGGTACAAAGTTCCCAGGGAACTGTGCACAGTTTCAAAAGTAGTAGTCATTGAAATGTTCTAATGAAAAACGTGTCAAGTCAGCAATTCGGAAATACCATTTGGGTAAAATAGGAAACAATTATCTTCAGTCAGACATTTCTGAGCGGCTCACCTTGACAGCCTTTGCCATTTCAGCTTTGTCTCTCCATCACAGGCCTCCCACATTACAGCTAATTGCACTTCCCTTTGATGCTGGAAGCCCCTCGGACTTGGCTGGAAAAGTTTAATTCAACATATCATCAGGCTTCACAGGACTCATTTTCAGAATACAGTTTAGCCTTCACTTGAAGAAGAGGTCATGTGGTCACAAGTCAGACACAGGTCAGCACACGTTGCTGGGATGAATCTTCAAACCAGGCACAATTTGGGGGAGGAAAATATTTATATTGAAACTACAGATTGAGGTGAAGTTATGTAAGAGGGAAAGAGCTGGGCCTCTTTTACAGGTCCAAGCAGAGAGAGAATCACCAACACCACACACAAAACAGTAAACAGGCAGGAGGGCCAAAGAGAATTTCTTCTCCTTTTATATAAAGGCTTAGAGTGGGGGCCTTAAAACCTGTAAGGGTAAGAACTCAAAAAATGTCTCTGGGAGTATAAGCCTTACTAAAAATATTAAATTGAATATGCTAGTATTTTCTTGGAAAGCTTTTTGTATCTATAGTCACTTAGTATATATAATTTTTCTTGATTTTCTTTCTGAAAGGTTTACCTGGGTCTACTGTTAGCCCAATGTTAGCCTGGTGGAAAGAGGCTAAAAGATTCCCTGTTCTATTTTTTAAGAAGAAATTGAGAAGGCTTGGTGTAAATTCTTTAAAGATATTGAAGAATTCATCAATGAAGCTAATTTTGTTTCCCATTATTTGTCTCCTTTTTGTTTTGTTTTATTTGGTTTGATATAGGAGATGGGATCTCACAAAAGAGTTGAAGTTGACCTTGATCTCACTATGTATCAAAGTCAGCTGTGGCAGAACTGCCCCAAGCATTGGAAATTTACCGGAATAAGAGGGCTCTTTGGTGAAGAGCCCCCAGGATGATATAAGAACAGAATGGAGAGGGGTAAAAAGGGAGTCTGCCCTGGCTCCGACTTGCAGATATCATGGGTGTATTGCAGGATTAGCTACCATGCATAACCCACAGCAATCAGCTCCATTCTTGTGGTTCTTTGTTACATTCTTCTGGTCTTTTGTAATCTCTTGCTTAACTATCATGTCTGTGCTTCTATAGTCCTTGCTTCTACAGAAGAGCCGCCTATAATTTTCCTTACAACCCTGAGCTAAGGGCCAATGCCATTCTGGGGTGATCCAGGTGTGCCCCTCTAGCATAGTAAATTCTCCCTCTCCTCCTAAAGCAGTTCTGAGTCTCAGTCTGTCTGGGAATTTTCTACAACATCACCACTTGAATTTGCTTCCCTCCTGCATCAGACTCATGAATCCTGAGCATGGTGGGAAGCCAAATTTGGTGAGAGTTTTTAAATTATAGATTCAATGTCTTTGCTTGGAATAAGTCTGTTGAAATTCTTCAACTACTTTTTCTTCCCATCGACTGTTGAATCAGTTAAGTAACCTGCATGTTTCTAGAATTTGAAAAGACTAGGTTATCTAGTATGCCTACAATACTAGGGTACAATTTCTATAGCATTATCCTTTTCAATTCTATCAGGTCAGGAGGAATACTTCCCCTTCCATCCCTGGATTATTAAACTCTTTCTCTGTGTGGAGATGGGGAGTTTCCTCGGTGGTTAGAGGTGCTTGCTTGCAAAGCCTAAAGGCTTCTGTTTATTCCCTAGTACCCACTTAAAACAAGACACACAAAGTGGAACACATGTCTGGAGTTTGTTTGCATTGACAAGAGGGAGGCCCTGGTGTACCCGTAGCTCTCTCTCTCTCTCTCTCCATCTCTCTCTCTTAAATAAATGTACAAATTAATTAATTAAAACATCATTCTCTGTGAATGTGTGTGTTTGTGTGTGTTTGTGTGTTTGTGTGTGTGTAGACACACATATGCCACAGTTCTTGTGTAGAGCTCAGAGGACAACCTTAGGTGTCTTCCTTGTCTTCCACCCTGTTTAAGGCAGGGTTCCTTGTTATTCAACTCTATGTACACCATGCTGGCTGGCACATGACTTCCAGGGAATGTATCTCCCCCATCTGTCATAGAAGCACTGAGATGGTGGGTGCTTGTGCTACAGCATCCAGTGCTATGTGGATCTGAACTCAGCTCCTCACACATGCAGAGCAGACAGTTCTTTGCACACTGCTCTGCCTTCCCAGTCCTCACCTCTAAATTTTAATTATTTGCACATTCTTCTCTTTGTCTAGCAAAAGGACTTTCAACTATCTTTGTTTTAAACTGTGACAGGTTAGGGTGTCTGGGACCCAAAGATAATCAGCAATGTCCTTGAACTTGTATTTTCAGGCAGGCTAAACTCATCTCATGCCTTAGCTCTTCCCCTTCGATGGGAGGTGTCTCTTACTAGAGTGCAAACCTAATGTTGAAACTGATTGGTCAAGGATTGACCAACCAGCTGTCTCTCTGCTCACCTGGGCCAGGGATATAATCACTGGGACAGGAAATTTGTTCCTTTTTTTTTTCCACATGGCTAGTCATCAGAGAGATTCCTGAATCTCCAGACTTGGGTAAACCACTAGTGGTGGTGGCTGTGGTGAGGGGCTGGGGTTTCCTCCCCACATGAACTTTATTTCCTCATGATTCTTTTCTCTCCCTTGAAGGGCCAGCACAGATTTTATAGATATGTGCCTGAAACCTCCCCCATGTGCTTTCTCCTCACTAGTAGTTGGAGATCTCTGTAACTTCTCATTACTTAAATAAAGTCTCCCACTATACTTTACCCTCTGGTGGCCTATAATTTTAATTCTTTAATTTTACAGAACAAGAATCTGGGTACCTTTAAGTTTTGAGGTGCATTGGAATTAGCTGGGAACTCCATCTTTCTGGTACCCCAGCTCACCCATTAAAAACAATGAGCTTTGGGTTTTATTACTTTTACCCATTTTTATTATGTTTATCTCCACCATAATTTTTCATTTTATCCTTCATCTTCAAGATTCAGCTGTGCTATTCTTTTATTCTCATTTCTTGAAGGGTAGAATAAATTACTGATTGGAGATTTTTCTTTCAGAGAAAAATTCCTACTCTGATTGAGAGAAATACTGACTAAAGGCTGTTAATACTCTTAATGAAATTGTCTGCCAAGCAAATTTCCTAATAGATTTATGCATTTTATAAAGAAATCCACATTTTTCTACTCTTTATGTATTTGCTCCTTGAGTTTTTATTCAACTGTCATAATTCACATGGGTTATTTTTTAAAAAATAAGAATTTAGCAAGTAATCTTTGATAAATTCATTATCACCATATTATACTTATGAGATCACTAGTCAAATGTACCTTTTACATATAAAGTCCATGAGGTTTATGCTCTTAAAATAGATTTAAGGGGGGCTGAAAAGATGGTTCAGCAGTTAAAGGCCCTTGCTTGCCAGCCTTAAGCCTGGATTGATTTCACCATTATCCACTTGAAGCCAGATGTACAATTTGGCACATGCAGCTGGAGTTAGTTTGCAGTGTTCCTGGTGTACCATCCTCCATCTTGCGCTTGCTCTCTCTCTCTCTCTCTCTCTCTCTCTCTCTCTCTCTCTCTCTCTCTCTCTCTCTCTCTCTCTCTCTCTCTCTTTCTCTCTCTCTCTCCTTTGTCTATTTCTCTCTCAAAGGAACAAATATTCAAATATACATTTTATTTTCTTTTTAAACTCTTTACTGTGAAAAATAGTTGCGTTAAATGTCTCAATGTCTCCTTATTTGTAAGGTTGCATTCTTTTTACACTTTTTTTTTTTGAGATAGGGTCTCGCCTATCCCGGGCTGACCTGGAATTCACTATGTAGTCTCTGGCTGGCCTTGAACTCATGGTGATCCTCCTACCTATGCCTCCCGAGTGCTGGGATTAAAGGTGTGTACCACCAAACTGGGAAGAATGACATAATGATGCATTTTTGACATGGTTCACCCTCTACCACCTCAAATATAAATTAAAGGTAATTAAAGGTGACTGAAGGAACAAGAGGGTTATTTTAATTGGAGGAGCAATGGAGACTCTGAATCTGTTCTGGAGAAAGCATACAGAGGAAGGAGTATGCCCTTGGTAACAAGATGCTCATCAATATAACCCACAGGTTCCTTTGGTTCCTGGCTGGTAGTGCTATTTGGGGGGGGGGGTTGTAGAACCTATGAAACAGGAAACCTAGCTGGCAGATGCGGGACACTAATGATGGGTCTTAGAAGGTTATACCTACCTCTTCCAAGATGTGTAGACCAGGTATTCCACCCTCATGCAGCTATGAATAGTGTTCCCTAAACTGCTGTGTATCATCCCTTCACCCCATGATGGATTGTATCCTTGAAGTCAGGAGGCCAAGGAAACCTCTTAAAGTTACTTCTGTCAGGCATTTGAGTCTAATGAAGAGAGAAGTAACTAATAAAATAAACTTTTCTAATGTCTCATATGATTCAAAATTTGATTTCTTTCTTGATAATGAGAAATGATTGTGAATGCTACATTCTGTCAATTCAATATAAAGAAAGTTTCATTGAAAGAATTGTATGGACAGCCATATTTCAACAGTCATGAAAATTCAAATTTTTATGTAAGTTTTTAAGTTTTATATGTTCATGTAAAGTCTTCGGATTGGAAAATAAAAATTTTTAATTCACCCAAAAATATATATAATATAATATATAGTTTTAGTTATTACTTGAACCAATGATATATAGTAAACCTCAATTTTGAACATATTAAGGATATTTTAGTGTCCCATTAATCTCAGAACAAAGCTCTTCATTCACTGATTTACTCTTAAACCATCTTTAACACTGACTTGATCTGGACAACCTGACAAGTTCCTGGGATGCAAATATCTACAAGATATGTACCAATTTGGGGGGACTAAGATGACAGATACAAAATAAAGACTTAGATGCCCCTCAGATAGAATATTTAATACAAAATATCAGCATACCAAGCAAAAGTTTGATCTTAAAAGTTCATAGAACTGGGAAAGAACTGTAAAGTGAATGGGATAGAGAGATCGAAGCCCCAAAGAGGGAATTCTCCCTTATCAGAAGAAAGACTCTGTAACTCTCATAGACATGATAGTGAAAAGAAACCATAAGGAAAGAAAAAAACCTGAAATATGTTCCATAAAACACTCTATCTTTGATCTCTACTGTCTCTTGCAGATTAAGTGTCTGCCACACCTATAATCCCAATGTTGGGAAAGCAGAGAGGAGATGATCTCAGGGGGCTTGCTGAACAATGAGTCCAGCTAATTCAGTATCTCTAGATTCAGTTAGAGATCCTCTCAATAAATAAGGTGCTAGCAATTAATGAACACATCCTATGTCAAAATTTCTCATGCAATGTATCTAATTATTGATAATAAGGATATTTTAAAAAAGAATTTTCATTCCAACCCCCTACTTTTCCTGAACTGTTTCCATGGATTTTCTCATACTGGATATTTCACACAACTGACATCTTATAGTTGGCCTTTTGTATCTGTATTCCTTAATTTATTCATTCATGTTGTAACATGTACAAATACATAATTTCTTTTTTTCCAAGTCATAGTCCATTGAATGGATTACTTCATCTTGTTATCCATTCATCTGTTGAGGAACATTTGGATTGGTTCAACATCATGGCTCTTTGAATAATGCTGCTATAAACGCTTCATGTAGATATGTTTTCATTTCTTCTGGGAACATGCATAGTAGTAGGATTTGGGGTTATTTAGTGATTCTATAATGAATTTTGGCAAAAAAAAAACTCCAGCTATTTTTCCACAGTGACAATACCATCTACATTACCTCCAGTAGTATGTGGGGGTTCTCATTTCTCCACATTCACACCAACATTTGTTATTACCTATTAAAAGTTAAAATGCAATTACTGTCTTAATGATTGAAGCATTATCTTATTGTGGTTTCGATGTGCATTTCTCTGAAGGCCATGATTTTGAACACCCTTTCATTGGCCATTTGTATATCTTCTTGGAATAAATATCTATTGGAATTAAAAAATTGCCCTCATATTCATGTGCACCCTCATGTGTTCCACACACATATGAATATGCAGCACAAATTTACAAAAGTGTATCATACAATCACAGCAACTCAAATTCAATTAAAATGTGCCATACTGGAAAACAATCAAATTCTACCCAATAATTCCGTCAATAGTATTTTAAAACGCCACCCATTAATAAAAAGGAAACTATATAGCATTTATACATGGGACTAAACATCTTCATATATCTGAAGATACACATTTTTGAAAGAGAAAATAGCTGGAATCAGAAATTCAAAAAGAGCCAACAGTGCACTCTGCAAGCTACAGTCTGGCCAACCAGGCAAAATGTGCCAACTGGTGAATGGTGGCATGTCTGTTTTAGGGAAACCAACTGCTCTCCAATTAGAGACCCACTCCATAGGAGGAAATTCATACCTTGCACTGGGAACCTAATGAAAAGCCTGTCACTGGGGAGACCATAAGCCCCGGGGGAGGGGGAAATAGTTACAGCTATTGTTATGTCCACCAAATTACCCTCTAAATATTTAGGTTTATGTCCCTATCAGTGATACTCTCACATTTGATTAGGGAAGCTTCTCTGTTCAGATGATCGTGACCCCTGGGATGACTCAAAACTCATCAAAGTGCTGAGAAGTGACACTAAGTGAGACATTGTTGTCACATCTTCCAAGGCTTAGGGACCAACAGAAGAAATGTTAGAAAGAATATAAAAGCCAAGAAAAGGGAGGAGTGCTTTGGCATACTATCATCCAGACACAAAGTACCTGTAGCCCTCATGACACTACCTACACAAGAGCTGCATAAAATGAGGACCATAAAAAGAGGGGCTAGTTGGAAAGAAGAGGGATTCAATGGAAGGAGGGGAGAGGATTGTAGACAAAGTGTGATTGGTGGGGATTATGATCAAGGTATATGCGTATGTATTTGGAGGTTGTCAATAACAAGTTAAAAAATGAAATTTTAAAAGAACAAAATTTGATACACATTAAAACGAACAAACATGATTGACTGAATCCCGAAGAGAAAATCATTAAAAGAAAACAATGAATTACCAAATGATACCCAAAGTTGTCCTCTGACCTCCCCATATATGTCAGGCAGGGCATGTGCACATCCATCTGCACAGACACGTGAACATGCACTCAAGCAAACACATCATACACAATCACACACACAAAGAAGTCAAAACAGATATCAGAAACTGTGGGAACTTTAGGGAATAAGGGACTTTTTTGGAAAGGGGCATGTTATGAATTAGATTAATGAAATTTTGCCAGGACTGAAGGCTGAGGGATGATCATTTGAGCCCAGGAAATCAGCCTGAGCAACATAGCAAAATGACTCTCATAAGAAAATGCTTTTTGGGGATGAAGAGATGGCTCAGCACTTAAAGGCACTTGCTTGCAAAACCTGAAGGTCTGTGTTTGATTACCCAGTAGCCACACAAAGCCAGGTGCATAAAGTGATGCATGCATCTTGAGTTTGTTTGCAGTGGCAAGAGGTCCTGGTGTACCCATATTCTCATTCTCCTCTTTCTCTCTCTCTCTCTCTCTCTCTCTCTCTCTCTCTCTCTCTCTCTCTCTCTCTCTCTTTCTCTCTCTCTCTCCTCTCCCTCCTCTCACTCTCCTTACAAATAAATAAATAAATATTTAAAAAAGAAAAAAATATTTTTCAATAAAAAAGATGGCTGGGATAAAATCTCATTGAAAAGTTTTATTTTAATAAGTTAAAATGAACTATTTTTATGTTTATGTCCCAAAGTGATTTTAGAATTGATATAATGTCCTTTGTCCATGAACAGCCTCTCTCTCCTAGTCATACAGCTCTATATTCTTTGTTTTCTTTTTTAATGTCTCTGTGCTCTAGCTTCTGTGATAAGGCTTATTCCCTCTCTACCCTCAATAGGTTATCAAGTTCTTCCTCTTTAAATTTGGTCTAGGAACACCACTTCATGCCAACTGTTTCAAAGCACATTCTGAGTGAGCTCTAAGAAGCCTCATTTTCCTGCTTGGGCTATGTGTGATCTCAAATTAATCTAATCTAATCCCTCTAACCTCAGTAGTCTTACCTTTTCAATAGAGATGATATTAGCTGCCTTATGTCACCATATTATTGCAGGTTTTGAAAATTCTCATGAAAATTGTGCATTGGAAATTTAAAAAAGATAATTCTATATTGATTATATTATCTCAGATATACCCTTGGATACCTGAGATATAAAACCAATCCTTTAAATTTAAATATAATTCTTAATTATTTTTTCCTAAGCAATAGAATAGTTAGAAAAAGGAAAGAATTAGAGACCAGTCATAATATGATAAAAAATATTGCTTAAATGTGGAAAATGTTTGAGGTTGGTTGTTTACAATAAAACATACAAGGAGATAGAAATAAGGTTTTGCCAAAATAAAATTGAATCCAAGAAATCATTATGGAGGAAGTCCAAAAGTATCTTGACTTACTTTGTTATATATAATGACAAAGGAAATAAGTCAACAAACCCCAAATAGACAAAGAAATCATCAGATAGAAATGGCACAGCATTGTATAGAACAAATTATATTCAACAGACTCATTTCCAAATTAATGTAAAAATGAATCATGAACTATATAGTATTAGTTGTCATGGTTTATGAAAATTTATTGGAAATAAATTAGTAAAATTAGTTTTTATATGAACATAGGAATGTAAACTAAAGCCTTGGAAGAAAATAAAGGAAGTTAGAGCAGAGGATAAATTGGGGTGTGCCCAGCCTTTGTTAGTATATGATATATGTACCTTGTGGAAAACTCAGCAGTGAACATGAAAAGCCTGTTCTTTTAACAAGATGTCTTGGGTGATGCTGATTTTCAGAAATGTTAGTGTCATGGATACATTTTATTGGAAAGGGGACAGTCTGAAGCCAAACAATAACCAAAGGCTCAGTTAAAATGTCTATGCATGGGTATTATCTGGAAGAAGGAGATTTATCACTGTTCTGAGTCACTAAACAGACTGTGTTGACATACCAAATCCAAGAAATATTGGATACAGCCCCAACTTTTGCCTGCCAATGTACACATCCCAAATTCAGACCTGCATGAGTGCCTGTGGGAATGCCAAATCAACCACCAGGATATAGCCTATTTGTCCCCCCTCCTTCCAGAAAGAATTATGATTCTAGTGAAGTGCTTCCCAAAATTGTCCTCGGGAATATAATAAATTTCAGCAGAATCAAAATATTGGATAAGATCTGGGAAGAATGCTCATGGGATAAAATACTTGTTTCACAAGCCTGATGATCAAGGTTTGGATCTCAGAACCTACATAAAGCCCAACACACTGAAACAAGAGGATCCCAAGAGCCATGGGCCAGCTGACAAATTCACTGGTGAACAAGAGAGACCTTGTTCAAAGCCACGTGGAACACAAAGATCAGCACTCAAGGTCATCCTGACCTCCACATGCATGCCCATGAAATGTGTGCACCCACATTCACACACATAAACACACCAATAGGAGTATAAGAGGATTGATCTGTACATATTTAGTTTAAAATGCTAATTTTGGCACAGTTAATTGAGTACATGGATGGGAGCCTACAGACATAGAGGAATGGTTGTTTATGTTTGAAGTGAGCAGAAAATAAACCATTCAGATTGTTATTTCCTTATGAAAGTAATTCAAGTCAATAGATATCAAGGACACCTGCTTTCACGTAAAATTGAAGAATAAAGCCAACATTGTTCCCGTATAAGATACAATTAAAAACAAAAAGGAAAAATTATGTAAATTAAGACCAGCATGAGGGGTTGGAGAGATGGCTCAGCAGGTAAGGCACTTGCCTGCAAAACCTAATGACCTAAGTTTGATTCCTAGTACCCATGTAAAGCCAGATGCACATAAAGAGTGCATGCATCTAGAGTTCATATTTATCGACTGAGGGGCCCTGGAACACCCATTCCCATTCTCTGTCTCTTTCTCTCTCTCTCTCTCTCTCTCTCTCTCTCTCTCTCTCTCTCTCTCTCTCTCTCTCTCTCTCTCTCCTTGAAAATAAATAAATAATATGATTTTTAAAAATTAATTAAGACTACCATCAGATAAAAACAAACCTACTATTTAGAGGACATGTTCATGTATAGAGATGAGAAACCCAGGAAAGATCCAACAGGCAATTTAGATGCCCAAGATAATTTGGAGTCAGTAGATCAAATATAGTGAGAGATTTTTAGTACAGAAGAAGGGGAGGAGGGAACACAGAAAACTGTGTAAGTCTGCTGAGATACTCTGGGTTGTAGTCAGGAGCACATCTATTCAAATGCTTGCAGAAAAAGTGAGGGAAAAGAGAGTCCTGTCCAAAAAATATTAGTAGCCTAAAATACATAACCCTCCAAAGGAATACAAGAAGGGCATTGAAGAGGGTGAGATAAAGCTCGATTACTACTCACATTGAGCTATTGATTACAGAGACCTACAAGGTCCCCAAAAGGAGACAGGCTTCTATCAAAGTACTTGGTTACCAGCCCAACATAAAAGACCCTAATTCTGAAGATACCACAGGCTACCTGGGAGACCCAACCAGAATCTGGAAGGAAGCCAGTCCCCAGATGGTCAGCCTGTATAGTTCTAGAAAGTGCATGAGCTTCCAGGGAAAATAGGTCAGTAAAGTTGAAGAAAGCAGGGTACACTGCTATAGGACAGCAACCAGCATGACAAGTTGTACACACCTGTGCAATAGTGGTACTCAACCTGGATGGATGATCTAGGGTCCTCTGATTGGGCAAGAGATTGGCTTGTGGCAAGGATCCCATAGCTGGAACTGAGATCCAAGACAAATTCTGATGGAGACCAAGAATCTGAACACCAAGGGAAAGCTTCCACTAACCATGGGCCTAAAGAGAGGCTACATACATTATAATCTTGCTAGATTGAAAATGTTTATTCCATTTGACCAGTACTGATCTCACTCTCCACTGGAGAATCTGTTTCTATCTTCCACATGGCAGCAAGAACCGTGGACAACATAATTCAACCAACAAGACCAGAAATGATAGCTGACTCACTGACATTAGAAAAACCTCCCCTTACACATCAGCTTGAACCCAGATGAAACTATGGAAGAAGTGAAGAGATGAGCAAGAGTGCTGACTCAACAGCGAGTCTGAGAACCTGAGCAAGGGTGAAGAAGACAGATACCGAGGAGACACAAATGTTCCAACGCAGAATCTAGAAGCTACTAAGAGCTCAACATTAAGTATACTTAAAACTCTCCCACCATGGCTCACGGAACTTAGCAGAAGAGGGGAGTAGAAAGATTGTAAGAGCCGTGGTGGGGGAATATCTAGAGGAATTTTCACCTACCCCAATGACTGACTGTTGCTCACACAATACATAGCATTCAATGTTCATGGAGCATACCAGTAATCCCACTGAGGAGAGTCCACAGTGGAATGGGGACAGGGGGGAGGGAAATGGTGGTACCTACACAAAATCACAAATACAAAGTTTCCACTTATTAAAATTATATATATATATATATATATATATATATATATATATAATGAGATAAAAATATATTACCCAAACTCACACAAGGTTAACAAAAGTGTTAGTCCTTACTTCCAGTTCAAAGAATATCATAATTATCATAATTTTAGGCTCATTGGTTAGAGTATTTTGAAGGGTCTTATATCAGTAGTGGGAAAAAAAGACTAGTGCTAAATATTCTTCAGCTCAAACTAAGAAAGATTAAATTCAAAGCGTTCAGATCAGTCAAACTCTATCATGTGATTATCTATAATTCAGGAAAAAAGATCAAAAATATGTTTAGGAATATAAAAATATCACACAACAAGGTAAATGACAATCTGGACATTCTATCAAAAACTGCCAGCAATAGGGATAATAATTCAATCATCTAAATGAGCAGGAAGTGACATTTGTATTAGAACAAAGTTATCAGAGTCATTATGACAGCTCTCATGTGTTGAAGGAAAATGGAGCAAAATAGTACATGGAAGATACAGGAAACAGTTCAGAAATAAACCTCTAAAAATCAAATGGTCCTCTATACTCTATGCCCACAAATACACATGTGCACATGTACCTCTACACATGTGTGCACCCTCACAATGAACACACAAAAAAGAAAATGTGACACTAGGGTTGGAGTTGTTCTGTTGGTAGAATTCTTACGTGGCCTGCACCAAGCCTTAAATTCTGTCTTCAGAATTTCACAAATGGGTGTGATGGAACATTCCTGTAATCCTTGCCCTTGGGTGGTATAGGCAAGAGAATCAGAAGTTCAAGGTCATCATCAGCTACAAATCAAGTTTGAGGCAAGCTATATATAGGACCCTGTCTTAAAAAAAAATAATAACGGGAGAGAAGTGAGAGTCAAGCATGTGTTATGTGATTCCAGACACAAGATGCCCTGGTCAGCACAAAACCTCAGCTACAGAGCAGTGCTTGCACAGTGGCTAATACAGTTGGAACTGATGAGGAAGGTAGACACTCCAGCTCCAATGGGAACTCACATCACAGACAGTACTGGCCCAGACACAGACACAGAGCTCCCTGGTGAAGACCATCACCCAGACTCCTGAGCTGCAAGGACACCAGGAGAAGGCAAGCATGATTTGGCCTGCCTTCAACAAGTTCTACACACATGTACAAAAGAAAGTCACTGAGACATGCTGTGTGTTGGAGGGAGGGATCTGTTCAGTAGCATATGGGGATGGGTGCTCCCTGTATGCACAGGACAGGACAGAGGCCCAGTGAATCTAGAGCCTCTGCCTCTTAGAAGGGAAGGGTGGAACCCAGTCCCGTGAGCTGGGAATATTTAGGTCTGGAAGAGCACTGGGAGTATTTAGGTCTGGAGCTCTAGCCAACAAAAATGGAATAGCACCTGCAGTTCCTCAATTGGAGAAGAGGCCTGTATGGCAGCTCCCAGCCTAAGCATTTGGGTGCAGGGTGCTCCAATCTGATGAATCATAGAACCTGCATGGGGCCAGACTGCCACAGATAGGAGAGATACGTTTTGAGTTTAAACCTAGAAGTGTAACATTTTTCGAGGTGGGGAATGCCATACAGCACCCCCAAAGGGCCTCATTCCAATTCTAACTAGAATTCAGTAGTTCTGAGGCAGGCACCTGCCAAGGAGGTAATGGTGATCTCTAAAACCCACCCAGCTGCGATATGAAGGGGGAAGATTCATGCAGATCTGCTCTGAATATCCCTGAGCCCGAGTAGCAAGACAGTGGTGACTACAGCCAGAGAAGATCCCTACTATATTGCATACCTGTCACCAGCCCTAAACCAGTGGCACACATATAACTTATGTAACTAATACATCAGTGGTTACAATGCTATCCCAAACCCAACTGGTACACAGAACAGAACACTCACTGCATACCCAACAAGAACATATTGTCTCTCTCATTAAAAAAACTAGATGCTTATCCATAAAAGGGCAGAAACCAACATAAAAATCCCACAGCAATTCAAGCTGAGACAGTCTAACCCAGGACTCCTAGTCCCACAATGAAAGAGGTCAGTGAGAACGCAGGCTAGTCAACAGAACTATAATTCAAAAATGAGAATAAAATAACTCCAGGTCATAATTACAATGAGATCATGACCAGGATGAAGGCTGAGAGGAAAACCATCCAAAAAAAGACCTAAATGAGATTAAATTCAACAACACAAGTATACCCATCAGACTGAACTTAATGGAGAAAAATCACAATGAACTCAAAAATGCATTAAGCAAATTGAAGGTGAACCAATGCATGAGGAGTTTGATAATCAGCTGATCAAGTTTGATGAGTACTTAACCAAACTTAAGAATGAATTCCAGGAAACATTAACTAAAACAAAACAAGATTGGAAATTGGAACTCACCAAATGGGGCATTAATCTCAACAGAGAATTTGCAGAGAAGAAAACACAAATGGCCAATTCTCATTTAAGAAAGTGTTCATCATCCTTAATCATCAGAGAAATGCAAATCAAAACTATAATGAGATTCTACCTTACTCTTGTCAGAATGGCAATCAATAAAAAAAATCCAACAATAGGTGTTGGTGAGGATTCAGAAAAAAGGAACCCTCATTCACTGCTGATGGGATTGCAAACTTGTACAACCACTATGGAAAGCAGTGTGGAGATTCCTAAATAGAATGGATATACAGCTAGCAATGGACCCAGCTATCCCTCCACTAAGCATCTATCCTTGAGATTTTATGCCTCAGCTCAGAGACATTTGCTCAATCACATTTATAACAGCTCAATTCATAATAGCTAAGAATTTGAGTCAACCCAAATGCCCATCACTGGACAAATGGATATCAAAGTTGTGGTACATTTACACGATGGAATTCTACTCAGTGGAAAGGAAAAATGACAATGAAATTTAAAGAAAAGTGGAAGGACTTGTAGCAGATCATTCTTAGTGAACTCACATAAAAACTGAGAGACAAACACCACATATTCTCCCTCAAAACAGAGAATCAAATGCCACATAT
The DNA here is from genome assembly GCA_004024765.1 of Zapus hudsonius. Classification (NCBI taxonomy): domain Eukaryota; kingdom Metazoa; phylum Chordata; class Mammalia; order Rodentia; family Dipodidae; genus Zapus; species Zapus hudsonius. The sequence goes on along the minus strand of PVHP010026765.1, from coordinate 3,725 downwards.
TCCCTCTTATGTGGTTTCCATCCAGGTTAAGCTTAAACTCAAAGCAAAAACTGACAGGTGAATTGAGAGAGTGTAAAGCTGGATGAAGGAATTGGTGGGGGGAGGAGGAATGGGTGGGTTGCAGGACTTATACAATCAGCTAAAACAATAATGAAACAATACCATAAAATCCTTACTTTCATACAATAAGCTCCTGAGGAAGCTGTGGTAAGAGGCACCATGAATAGAATGGGAGGAAGCCAAACTCCATGAAAAATTTGATCAGGCCTGCAACTTCCTGTCCGGATCATTGGTTCCTTCACACTCTGAGCTGTTCATCAAAGAGACACATGAGGTCCCTAAAACAAGACAGGATTTTGTCAAAGCTCTTGAAAACCTGCCCCAGGCCAAAGGTTATGACCCTATCACAGAATGTCATCTCACAACACTGAGAGACTCTGCTGGATCCAGAATGGAAACCAGCTCCCCGATGGTAGCATGTGTAGTGCTAGAAGTCACTACAAGAGCTGCCAAAGAAAATTGGTCAATTATATTTCGAGAAAGCAGAGACCACTGAGACAATTCAGACTCACGAGAAGGCTGAATACATGGCTATATGGAAGAGACCAGCAAGTCAAGAAGTGCTCTCCTGTGTAATAGTGACACCAAGCCTAGGAGGGTAATCAACTGCTTCCAGATTGGCTAAGAGATCAACTCCCTGACAAGGAACCCTTAACTGGAACTGGGATCCATGGCAAAATCTTAGGGGGATCAAGCACCTGGGCTCCAAGGAGAAATTCCCACTACCAGAGAGCTACAGAAAGGCTACACCCATTAGAATCTTGCCAAATAATCAATGTTTGTCTCATGTAACCTATACTGATCACACTCTCTGATAAAGATTCTGTTTGTTTTTTTCAGAAGGCAGTGAGAGAGCCATGGTCAACCCAATACCACCACCAAGCCATGGGATGATGGCTGACATCCTGGCAGTGATGAACCACCCCTGGCCTATCATGTAGGCCCCAAATGAAACCTATGAGAAAGTTGCTAGACAAACAAGAGCCCTATCACCACAGCAAGTCAGATAACCCATGAAAGGATAATGAGACAGACACCAACCAATCCAACACAAACCAAAGAAGTCCAGGGACACTTCAGATCTCAGCAATAAAGCAGAATTTCTCACCCTCCATGACTTAGGGAACTGAGCAGAAGAGGGGGTGGAAAAAATGTAAGAGCCATGGTGGGGGACAATATCCAAAAAAAAAAATGAAACCTAATAACAGGGACTGGAGAGATGGCTTAGTGGTTAAGGTAATTATCTACAAAGCAGAAGGACCCGAGTTCAGTTCCCCAGTACCCACATAAAGTCAGATGCACAAGGTGTAGCATGTGTCTGGAGTTAGGAAACAGTGGCTGGAGGCCCTGGCATGCCCATTTTCTCTTTCTCTGTCTGCCTCTTTCTCTCCCACTCTCACACAAATAAATAAATAAAATATTTTTTAAAAAATAACAGAATACTAGAAGCAAAAAAAAAAAAAACATAAGACCACCATTAGGAGGTGGACTTACAATACAAGTAAATTTAAAACATAACACAGGGATACTAGAAAAATATTTAAAAACATTATGCAAATTTCTTTATACTGTACAAGTGACACAAAGCCATTTAAATATAATGTAAAGACTATAATGATCTATAAGCCCTAAGAAACAAAAAATTTGAATCTTAAAAACATTCAGATTCAAAAATGGCAGAAAATGAGAGATGATTTATAACTAAAAGAGACTGTACAATGAATAAACCAAGAGTAAGTTTCAAACTCAAGCAGATTCATAACTAAATTCAACTGGCCTATTAATGCCAATGAAATGAAGAGGTGTTGGTAACATTCAAGTGGCCATGGTATTCATGACATCACAGTGGCTAACGCTACCTCCATAAGACCTGCATTATAGGAGGGAAAAACTGATGACATCAAAATAGACTAGGAACTAGTTGTAAATGAAAAGGAATTCAGTGGTTGGGAGACAGGGGAGGGAGATGAAAGTAGAGTGGTGGGAGGTGATTATGGTCACGGTATATTGTGTATATGCATGGAGGTCATCAATAGAATACTTTTTAAAGCAACTCTCAAATATCTATTATCCATTAAACTTTACATATGAAAAGAGAAAGAAATATGAAAATCTTAGGAGATGAAAAATAAAGATATAAATTAAATAAATAATAAATAAAATAAAATAAAGAGATGAAAAAATAAAGAGATGTGATGGAGCATTCTTGTAATTCCAACACACAGGTGGTAGAGCAGGAGCATCAGAAGTTTAGAGTCAACTTTAGTTACATGTGTGAGGTCCAAGCCAGCCTGGGCTCTATGAAGACCCTGTCTCAAAATGCCAAAATAAATAAATAAATAAATGGATATATCATCAAAGAAATAAAGAGGTAAATATTGCCACATGACATTAATTTTGGGGAAAATAAACTGAAATGCTTGTACTAATATCTGACAAATTGAATTTGAGAACAAAAGATAAAGCTTAGAGGAAATGAGCGATTGAGTGGGTGTATATATCCAATGGCATGTGATGAAATTTATGAAGAAGAAATTAATAACACTGAAGGTAGAAAACTACAATTTTAGTCATAGATTTCAATAAATCTCATCCACAATTGACAAAACCTACAGACAGAAAATAAGTCTTAAAATAATTTGTTTCAATGATATAAACATCTAAATTTATCAAATTGGGCTAATTTAGCATTTAAACAAATACTCTGCCTAACAACATCAGAAAGCATGTTTTGTGGTGAATAAAGAATACTTATGCAGACATATTATAAAATAGGTCATAAAACAAATTGTAATTCAATTCAAACATAAAAATGTCATAGGCCACATGAAAATTAAAAATAAACAACAGAAATCTCTCTAGAAAAATCTCTGAATATTTAGGAGCAAAAGAATCTACTGCTAAGTATCCTATGGATCAGAAGAGAAATAAAAGTAAAATCATACTTTTTAATTTGAATTATTAAAGTGAAGACATAACGTATCTATATGTGTTGGCTGCAGCTATAATAGTAATTTTAAGGAAATGTATCACACTAAATACCTACATTTGAAAGGAAGAAATGTCTCAAATCAGTTGACCTATACTTCCACTTTATAAAACTAGATAAAGATAAAAAATTAAAACCTAAAAATGAACTAAAAAATTAAATATATAGGATTTAATCAGAAATCAATTAGAACATGTGAAATTCACGGAGCAGCAATGAAACCAAAAACTGGGTTTTAAATTTTTTTATCTATTTATTATTTATTTATTTTCATGTGTGAGAGATGAGTGTACCATGGTCTCTTACTACAGATGAATGTCAGACTCTTGGACCATTTTTTGTGTCTGTTTTACACAGGTGCCTGGGGAATTGAACCAGAACCCACATACTTTGCGAGCAAGTGCCTTTAACCACTCAATAATCTCCCCAGAAGCTCCAAAAAATAAAAATCAAAACTTTTTTAACCAGGATTTTTTATGCTTATAGATACATATCTACTCAACATATCTATTATATGTACATCTATAATCATGTCTAGCAAGATTGACACAGCAAAAGTCAAGCCAAAGTCACAAATTCCAAATACAGGAATAAAGAAGTTAAAACTGGTTAGAGGAATTATGAATATTTCATGCTAATAGATTCAACAACTTCAATAAGCAACTACATTCAGAGA
>PVHP010026764.1:0-24393 GCA_004024765.1 Zapus hudsonius | reverse complement strand
CCACCACGACTCAGGGAACTATGCGGAAGAGGGGGCGGAAAGATTGTAAGAGCCGTGGTGGATGAGATTATCCAGAGGCATGGCCAGGAGAACCTGGCTGAATACTAGGCTATCCATGGTCCCCTGTCACAAGGACTGATCCAGACGACCCATGGAGGAGGTTATCCAGTGGAGGGGGGAGGGGAGGGCAGCGGGGAAGTGGGGATAACAACTCATTGTTTGCCCACTAAATGTTGTAACTCATTATGGACAATAAATTATTAAAAATAAAAAAAGAAAAAAAAAAGAAAAAAAAAAAAAGAATCAGCAAATATAGCAAGTGAAAAGCTAAGAGAGCAGTTCTCTAACAACTCCTGAGTACCTAATACTACAACTCTGAATTCAAACCATTATATTCTGGAAGTTCAAATTTGGAACAGACACATGAAATAAAGCATGGTATGCATCTCTGAACATGTCCAAATAGACCCAAATTCCCGTGTGTGCTGGACTTAGTATTAAACACTGTAAGTACAGATTATAATATTAGAAACCCAAAAACTAGACACTGTTATCAAAATCTGTTTGGTGGGCAAATCTCTTGATGATAATATACATTAATAAAAAAGTAGAAAAGCTCATGAAGAGTCTAGAGGCTTTTCTAAGGCCAAAATGTGATGGAACTTCAGTATGAGTTCAAAGTAGAGTCCAGAAGATGTTTTCTATAATTACAAGGGGCTGAAGATATAACTCAGTGGTTGAGCCATTACCATTGAAAACCATAAAGCAATGTCTTCTCCCTACTAACCACAAGAATACTGAAGCCAAGATCAAACAGTATCCCTTTAAGTTTGATACTGTAGAAAATATAACAAGGTTTATATGATAGTAAGTAAACTTTCCTGATTCATAAAATTCAAAGCAAGGAATTTATACTATTTGTTAATGCTCTACAAAGCCAAACAACTTATCTTCCCTATGTTGTCCAGAACTTAAGAAAATAAAGACATAAAACAACCTAAAATGTTTATGTCTAAATGTATAATTTTAATATAACTGTGATCCTAGTGCGTCCCAATGTTAGGCAATAAATAGGAGGACTGTACATTTTCTATTTGCTGTAAAAAGTTGGGCCTAACCAAAAAAAAAACTTTTTCATACCTGGTTTAATCTATGAAAGATGAGAGCTATAAAAAAAAGATGAGAGCTCACAGTGCTTGAAGCTTCACATTTAAATTCCCTAAATTGCCATCATATGTCCTGTCATTTATCCAGAAACGATTTTCGCCACACTCAAATGCATACATGTATTCACCTCGTATCTTAAACTCACTGACTACTGATTTACTTAAAACTATGTAAGAATAGAAAAGATGATCAGGGGTTGGGTTGATGACTTGGTAGAAGAAGTGCTTGCCATGTAAGAGTCAGCACATCCCCAGCACTCTGGCAAATTCGTGCAGGTGCGCTTGCCCATTGGTAATTGCAGCCTTAAAGAGGTGGAGACAGGGAATTGCTAAGGCAAGCTGCCAGGGTAAACTAGACAAATCAAAAAGCTGCTGGGTCCAGGTGAGAGGCTCTATTTTAGTAAATAAGATGGAGAGCGATGAGAGAAGACACCCAGTGTCAGGCTCTGCCCTTCGTGGGTTGGGCTACACACGTGTCCAACCATCCACATACAGACAAGATTACAGATATGACCACCACACACACGCCACAAAGATGATCAAAGCATGACATTTTTAGAACTAGAGAGTCAGAGATTGTGCCACTTGACTCACCATCAATGTATGATTGCATACAATTAATTTACAAGTAGACTTTGCCATTCTGTGTGGCAGAAGAGTGACAAATAAAAACATATCCATAAAAAAAAACTAATGGAATTAAAGTAACTACTTTAGAGGTGACATAAAAATGTTGATGGTTTTAGAAAGGATCACAAATGGAAAAAAAACCCATGATGGAAATTTTGAAAGTCTGATTACTGGTGCCTTTTAAATATGATACTAACAGTAATCAGGAAATTACCGACGGGCATTGCTCTAATAAATGTTTGCATTTACTGAATCTCTGCAGAAACACTAAGGTAGAAATGATCACCCACATTCCATTTTACAGAAAAGAAAATTGAGGTCCAGGAAGGTTAAGGAACTCACCTATAATTATACCAACACCAACTAGCATCATTAACAAACACCATCAAATCATTGCCAAATATTATACTTTGGAATTCGTAAATATTCTGAGTTACTTTAATAAGCTCTTGTTAAGTCACACAAATTAGGATCACTGTTTTCTCATTAATCATTTTGAGTTTCCAAAGTTTTGAATAATTTGAACATAATAAAATGTGAATGTTTTTCAGTTAGTATAACTAGACCTCTATGCGTAGATTTACTTGTTATTAATCAGATACATATGCTTATAAAAACACCTTAGTTTCTAGTGGCAGAAACTCTACTGTTATCTACACCTGGGATTAATATAAAACTTTAATTGATGACTTGCTAGAAGTTTAATATATACAGTTGGAAACTGTTTGCTTGAAAGTTAAAACTACCAAGATATCCAGTTGATTGGGGACATGGAAGAGGGAAATTGGGGAAATGGGGATAGCAACTCATTATTTGCTCACTCAATGTATCTAATTATGGATAATAAAAAAACTACCAAGATCTAGTCTTAAGGCTCCTGATACTTTTGTTAATTCTGCTTACAGAAGTACTACCAGGTTCTTATAGACACCAAAAAAAAAAATCCTGTCTTATTTCTAGTGGAGGGGGAAAGAGAGAGAGAAAGAATATGAATATCAATGGACAATTTAAAGTTGAAAGAAGAACAGTACGAGAATGATATAATACTCAATAATCCTGACAATAAAGGTGATTTAATAGAGACAAAGTAATCTTCTTAACCAATAGTAAATATCTAAGTGAGAAAAAAGACAGTTCTAAATGTTTCATGGATAAAATTCTTAAATTTTTCATAACACAACATGGAACATAGACCTACTTGAAACATAAAACTATAAAATTTTTAGAACATAACATAGGAGCAAAATCAAGCTAACTTCAATTTTTGTGAATGTGCAGATATAAAATCATAATCAAAATTTTGTGACAAATTTTAGAAAATAAGTTAAAATATGAAGTTCATTAAAATTAATAATTGTTACTCTATAAAACATGCTATTAAAATAACCAAATGCCACAGACTAGGAGAAAATTTCTACCCAACATAAACTTAATGTACGTTTGATACCTAAAGTATACAAAGTATCTACAATAATAAGATAAACAACCTGATTTAAAATGGAAAATACTCAGATGAGACACGTCATCAGAGAAAGTGACAAAATGGGATGTTCCATACCATATACCATCTGAAACATACAAACGTCAGCACCAAGGAAATGTATTTGCTTAAACACCTGCATGGGTGGGAGACACTTGAACACTGCTAATGTGAAATGTTGGCAAGGAGAAGCAATAAGATCTCCGTTCACTGCTGGACTGGTGGGACTCTAAATGCTACAGTCACTTGGAAGAAGGACTTGTCATTTCCTATATAACTAGCATGCACTTACCAGTGACTGAACTAGCAGTTAGGCTCCCTGGTAGTTATCGACAAGACCTGGGAACATCTGGGAACATATGTCTACAGAAAGATCTGCATATATATATATATATATATATATATATTATAGGAGCTTTCATAATGGCAAAAATTTGAAATCCATGAAGATATCCTTTAATGGATGATTAAATAGAGTAAACACAACATTATAAACTGCAATATTTTATAGCAACAGAAAGTCACAAAAAGCTATGGAGGAGCCTTAAAACATACATTAAGTGAAAGAAGTCAACAAGGAAGGGCTGGATACTGTGTGCTCCCAATGATCACAGTCTGGAAAAGACAAAGCTATGGAGACAGCTACAAGTTCAGTGGGTTCCAGAGTCTAGAAACAAACAGCGGCGGAGCCCCAAGGACTTTAGGACGAGAGACTATTTGGTATGTTGCTATGATGGTAGATATGCTATAGATACGTGAGAATCCATGGAACCTGCAACACAAAGGATGAATATTTGCTCATCAATTTTATCAGAAGTACCACCCTAATGCAGAATGTGCCTAAAACTAGAAAACAGTGGATGAGGAGAGAGGAGGTCAGTAGGAAATCTGTGTGCTTTCTGCTCAATATTGCTGGGAAAAAAGAATAATTTTTTTTCTATGAATAAAAATGATGCCTTGTGTTTTAAAATGCTACAGATTAGCATATAATGGTGTTTGAAAGTGAGCCATCACTAATCATGCAAAATAAAAGTATTAAATTATTTTTATTTTCAAGGCCAATTTGACAACGACTTTCAGATAGTATTGTTCCTTAAAACACAATGATACTGAAATACTTCGTCATGTCCTTCCTTTTTCCTTTATCATCAAAGAAAAGTTTTCCTACTAAAAATTATTTGGCAAATTCTCTGGAAATAAAAATAAAGTAGCCATACTCTTTGCCACTTCTCAATAAACACAGTTGTTTTCACAGGAAATCTGCCTTTTCGGTGTTCACAAAACCACACCAGAGTTTTGCTTTAGAGCAGAGAAGGAAATAGAAGGTTGAAGGTCACACTCTTGTTACAGGGAACATATGGGCCAGTTGGCAGGCTAATACTCTACCATTTCCGAAACACAATAAGTTAAATTGCAATAAAAATAAAGGAATTGTGTCCGATGAATAAAAATACTGGTAAAGAGTTCAAATAGACTGTGGAATATAGTCACTGGTTGGTTGAAACTGAGGGTGTGTGTGTCTGTGTATGTGCCTTCACACAAGAATCACTGAGAAGTGTTCATAAGGAATGTACAAAATAGAATTAGTACAGCTCTTAGCCTCTCTGCAAGAATATTCTTTCTTTATTCAAATGAGACTTACAGGGTCATGTGCAAGGTTGTGAGGCTTAGTACAGTCACAAGTGGAAAGAAGACAAATTAAGCCATATATTCAAAGCCGCATGAAAGGTCTAGTTAAAGTGCAGAAACAAATCTAAGAAGCCAAGGCATTCTTTGCCTTTGACACTACTCTTGTCTTTTTAAATTTTATTTTTTATTATTAAGTAGAAACTTTTTATGGACAAATCATAAATTGGGATCATCAGACCTAGCATGTGTTGGGAATTTCTATGGGCCAGATATAATTTCATACACTAATTGCTTGAATCAAAATTGTACACTGCAAGTCTCACACTGCTGCACAACTTCCGGAACACTGTCATGGAAATTTCTGTTGAGATTATCTTCTGTTAGAAGCAAAGACAAGCAGCTGCAGGGTTATTTAAAAAAAAAGATTTTATATGGCCTACAGGTTGCTACACATCATATTCCTACATTAAGTTTTGCTTCTGTAGTCAAAGTTGAAGGTGCCTCAAATTCTGTGTGAACATATTTTTCAAATTTTATATTAAAAAAAGCAAGATGTTTTCAGATTTGTATCAAATTCAGCTAATAAAAAACAGTAAAATTTTGTGTTTTAAATATTCTTTAGGTGTAACTATATTTAAGAATAATCACTTTTTCCACTATATATAATGATTTGTACAATTAGCAAATAAATTCTTTCCAGTAGTTATTTCACAGAAACAACCAAAATTGTAAATGTTGAGATTTGAATGATCTTAACTGCAAACGTTTATTTTAGTGAAGATAGCATAACTCTGAGTAAAATATATACAAATCAGTACACAAATCATTAATGCTTTTATTAGCTAAATTTGACACAAATATGAAAACATCTTGGTTTTTTAATATAAATGTTGAAGCCAATCTAGGATTCTTTGAGCGAATTGTTAAATGATGAAGTGTTTGCAAAGAATCATAATGTGGATGGCTGACTAGTAGCACCCTGGAAGGATTTAGGTCCAATGTGCTGCATGTGACCATCTTCTGACTGGAAAGATTTTTGAAGTCGACAGCAGAGAACAATGGACTTAGCAGCGTGCTCCAGCTGAGTGACAGCTGTGTCAAGCCAAGGAAATAGCTGTTTCCACCTCCCAAAGGCAAGATAACCCACAACTAATCTCACAAGATTCATTTTTGTTTCTGGTGATAAAATCACAGGGCTTCAAAGACCATACACATGTCATCTGTGGATCTCAGTACCATTTCCATCTCAATTACCTTATTCTAAAGAAAAAAACAAACACATGAAGCATTTTATTTCAGGAACTTTGGTTTTTAACAGAATCAAGCCAAACCTTTGAGACCAGTGTTTTCTCCTCTGCCTCCTCTCTGTTACCGTGTTCTCCTTCTTCACTTCTTTCTATTTCTTGCATATTTGCAGAGCACGTCAAACCCAACTTGTACATGATAGGCAAGCTGTCTAACACTGAGCTGCCTCCCCAACTAAAAGACTCCTCACTATTATCTTATTATCAGCATTTGATCATTAGTACTTATTCATTTAATCTATCATAGGTTAAAACTGGACCATTCAGCATGAAAAATTTATTAGTCAAATATAAAAATCACAGAATCATATTCTTTGCTTTGGAAATAAATTTATTTGTTATTTAACCACTGGGATTATAAAGCACACCTAAAGAGTACTAAATAAATTTCTCTGTAAAAGGCAGTGAGGTACTTTAAAATGACTCTTACCTACTTACTGATCACAAATAAGAGATTCTTCTTTACAAAACTACGGTCGCAGTTACTTTGAAACCCCATTTTTATTCTGGGAACATAAGCTATTTTTGTTTTAAAAAAACTGGCTTTCTTTGAATTGAGACTTGACTTATCCAATTTTAGTAAGCCATGAAATGTTTTATATTGATATTTTCCACCAGTTTTTATTCCTTCAATTTTTAACTCATTGCTCTGTAGACTCTCAAACCAGCTTTCTGTGTTTAAAACTGTCCATTTCTTCATGATGGACAATCACTGATAAGCCAAACACCATGGTTCAACACTGGTTCAGAAACACCAGGACATGCGGTGTTTATTTATGAGTGAAGGTGAACAACAAAAACAGGAAAGTAGCAAAGCCAGCAACCAAACCCAAAACATGCTCCTGTTTAAATGGTCATGAAGACCAATGGCAAGCTGACATTACACTCATTACTAAATCCTGTCATGCATCAGGAGCAAGGCAACCACAAGGAGCCTATCCCCCACCATCATTACAACCCCATATGCAAGATAAAACTACCACGTAGAGATAGATGTTCAGCTCAGAGAACTGGAGTAAACACAGCTGAACAATCGTTAACTAGAAGTGCTTGGATTTAAACCTAAAAAAGAATTCAATAAATCTGAAAAATAAAAGCAGATATGAAATCCTGCATTTCTTAACATGGTCGAAGAGAAGTAGCAGAAGTTCATTTGCATAATTAAGCTCCTGAAAAATATCTGGTTCTTTAAAATTATATAAGTATTCTGAAGGGAATGATACTAACATATACTCATTGAAATAAGATCAAAATATTTAAATAGTAACATATATGAGGCCTTCAGGTTAAATTTGTGTACTGTGGGTGTTGAGTATATATATATATATATATATATATATATATATATATATATATATATATATTTGGGAAGAACATGAAAATCTCTGACAGATCCCTGCTTGTCCTCTCATTTATTTGTGGACATTGTTGAGTCCTTGAGTGATTGGGAGCACTACTATGGAAATGTGTTCATTTGCCCCAAATTTTCCTCCCATACACACAGTCCCCACACCCACAATGGACCATGACTTATGAGAGAAAGAAGTCTTGGCTGTGTGGACCACTGAAATATAGATGTTATTTTTTACAGTGATAGGTTAATCCTGAGTAAATGAATAATTCAGCAATAAAAGCCCTAGTGTCTCTCATTCAGATGTTCTTGATCATGGTTACATATTGATGCAAGTACTGAGCTCTTAAAAAAATACCAATGTCTGGTCATTAACCTGAATCAATTGAAACTGCACTCTGTGGGTGGGCCAACCATCTCCAGGTTTTAAAAGCTCCAGAACTGATTCTGATGCACAGTAGGGTTGAAAACCACTGCTGGTCTTGCAATTCCATTAAAGATAGTGTCAAGTGTTGTGCATTGTTTATTTTTATCACAGTTCATGAAAAGCCTGAAATTGCCACACAGAAGTAAAAGATTATGTACATTAAAACATGGAACTATCTTTGAAGAAAAAATATCAATACACATTTTTGCATCTCTTCCAATAATTCTATTCTTACATATCAGGCAAATGTTAGCCTTCCCTTAATCAAAATAGTCATTTGAACAGAATACAGTGTAAATTTGTCTTTTACTAAGAAATGATTTCCAGAATAATATAAAACTATAGTATCTTGGGGTGTTTGTTTATAAACCCCAAAGACTCTCTCAATTCTATTTGACTGCTTTGAAAGAATGAAAGCATCAATCTATGTTGCTGAATATTTAATCAAAACACTGACTAAAAAGGTTATTTAAACATAACCTTTCTAGATGATGTGGGATAAGCAAAAATAATCACATCAACTAAGTCAATTATTCTGTTCTTACATTCCATAGTTTAATTCCAAACCATGATCAAAAGTAAATATCAATCCTATTAAGTCTTTATGTAGGTTCTGAGTTTTTAAAAAGTCACTCTAATAGGACTGGAACCACATCAAATTTCAGAGAAAGAAAAAGATGAATTTTACCTAGCATATCTTGCTAAAAATGTAAATGACTTACACTGTCCAACAATCAATCTATAATACACATCTTTATTTTATTTGTACTGTGTTAACTCAAAAGTAGGAACTGCAGTAGTGGGAGTAATGCCATGACCAGCTTTAGTAAAAGGTGGCCTGGGTTTTATGCTCCGTTGAGATTTTCAGCTGCTCCTATAGGGTTGATTGAGTATACTGGTTATGCAGTTGGCCATTTTGCCCTAACTATAGTTGGCAGGATTATTTCATCAAATAATAAAACACTTTATTTTGAACTTCTACCAAGGCTTGAGTACTGAGTGAGGTGATTTATACATCTTCAGTTTCTGTAAATATAATGATAATGGGACTTGAATGCCTAAATCATAACTATTTAGCTTGATTTCTGAGACAAGGCTTATTATTATCTTTCTTATGTTTAAGATTAATTTCTCCTCAATGGAATATTTTAGCAAATGTGTAAATATTCTTCGAAATTAAATTTATGTTCTTAAAATATGAGTTGGATGGGTGGGCTATAATAATGATTATATTTCCAATGTCTACAAGGTAAATGAGATATTTGGCTATAATAATAGTGCAGCGATCACTAGAAAGACTCCAGCGTGTCCCTTACTATAATCAAGCTGCCTTTTCTTGAATGACAAATAATAGATGGGTATCTTTGGCTGTGTGGAAGCTTTCAGGGTGGCAGGTATTTGGGATATATCCGTGTTGATGTATCAGGCGTTTCTTCCTTTTTATTGTTGAGTAGAATCCCACTGCATGGGATTATCTGACTTCTCAATCGGTACACCAGTTTATCAGGTATAAGGCTTTATTTTTGCTTGTTAGCATTTTGGTCATTTTCACAAAACCATTTTAATACCAAAAATTGAACTTCCTAATGATAGAATTAGCAATGCTTTTAATTAAAAGTAGCTTACAGAAATTCTACTGTAATATCTAATAGTAGATCTCATACACTGCATGAAACTGAAGGAAATGAGAGGAAAAAATATTAGAGAGATAGAAATACATATATTTGGAGGATGAATGGGGAGATGTTCCTACAGGGAACTTTTTAAAAATAATCTTTATTATCCATAATTAGATGCATTGTATGAGCAAATCTTACGATAGTACCCCCATTTCCCTCCTCCCTGTCCCCAATCCACTGGGGATCCTCTAGAGGGAACTTTTAATCAAGTAAAAATGGTGCAAAGTGATTTTCACTTTCTCATTGTTACTTTAACTAACATAAGATGACTTAATTAATGAAATAGAACCCACCACTGAAAATCAACCAAGGATAATATGTAATAATATTTGCTTATGATGTGATCCAGTTTCAGTGGAATTTTACTTTGTTGTACTGTAAAACCCACCCTTTGAAGATCTTAGTTTATCACTTTTGGGAAATGTGTACAGTCACGTGGCCAAAACAATTTTATAAAAAAAAAAAAGTCTTATTTCTTTGTAGTACGCCACCCAGCTTCTAGGCTCTGTTAATTACTGGTGAGTCTCTCATCCTTATGAAACTGCCTTTTCTACTGAGTCATATAAACTGATTGATATTAAGAGCCTGGCTGTTCTCCCGTGAGAGATCCAAACTGTCTTGTCAGTAGTTTGGTGGAATTTCGCTGTATTTATCCATTCACCAGCTGAAACTCTCTTGGACTTTTTCCACTTTTAAATGGCTACTAATGAAATTATTATAAACATGCATCTATAGATTACTGAACAAACACAAATTTTTATTTCTCTTGGGCAAAAACAAAAGAGTGGACTTGCTGAATCATGTTAGGTGCATTCTTCATAAAAAATTGCTAGGACGGGGGAGATAGATCAGTGCATAAAGTGTATCCCTTGCAAGTTTCAGGAGCTGAATTCAACCTCAGAACCCATGTATAAAATCCTAGTGGCAAGTCCTCGTAATTCCACTGCTGGGGAGGTGGAGACAGGTGGATACCTGAGCTTTACTAGCCAGCCAGGCTATCCAACTCCAGGCCAATGAGAGACTCGGTCTCAAAACTGGTAAACAGCATTCAGAGAAATGGACTGACACCCAAGGCTGTGCTCTGGTCTCCACAGGCACCTGCACAGACAAGCATGTACACTTGCACATACACGATCACATGAACATGCACACATACACACATGTACAAATATACATGCATTAAAGTTGTCAAAGCACTTTCCAAGTGATTCTTTATAATTTTATTATTGCTTTTCAAAATTATTAGGCCTGTGAAAATGGAATAATATTACATAGCACAACTACTGATCTATTTACAAATCTATTATTTCAACATGTAGTTTCAATTAAACTTCTAAGATACACTCAAGGAAATTTTCATAGAATTGACAAACTAATTCCAAAATAGTGTATGGATAAGTAATATTCTATAAAAGGACCTAATTTTGAAAAAGAAAATGATAAGAAGGTTAGGCTTTTGAAATATATAGATTCATCCTAAAATCTCCTTCAACTTCTTGATCAACAATTTCCAAGTTTTACAAATAATCTTTTGGTTTTTTTTAAATCTTATTTATTCATTTTCAAGCAGAGATACAGAGAGAGACAGAGAGAGACAGAGAGCGCACAAGGGCCACCACCTTGTGGGTCTGGTTTATGTGGGTCCTGGGGAATTGAACCTGGGGCCTTAACCACTGGAGGCAAGTGCCTTAACTGCTGAGCCATCTTTCCAGCCCACATATCATCTTTTCTAGCATACATTTAAGAACCTATTATTGGTATTTGACAGGAAATTTATTCCTCTCCTATCTAATAGCATATAAATTTTGGCTTCAATATCTGTACTGTTTTATTACTCAAAAAATGTTACATTTTATTTCTTTGTATTGGCAATATCTAGCACTAAGTGTATGTCTGGAAAATTGTAAGTTTAAAAACTGCTTGATCAATGGACTGAAACTCCTTAGTTCATCCAGCTCTGATGTTTTAGGGCCATCCTCTAAATGCATTTTAGTATATTTCTAATTATACTTATTGTTTGCAAAAAGTATTGATCAGTGTGTACCAAGGAAAATGTATATCTATGTGTTGGTTGTGAAAAATAAGCAGTGATTGTATTGAAGTTTTTCTCACTCTTATGAATCTAAAGTGTTTATAACAAATTTTAATAAAATCAGTATTCAAATCCACAATAGCAAACACCTTCATGTTCATTTGTGCATTTGTTCTCTTTCTCTCTCCTATTCATTCCATTTTCTATTTGCATATTTTAATTTTTTAAATTCTTTAATATAGTTTTCCTTATTTATTCATTTCAATAATTCTCTAACAACATATGTTTACTGTACGTATAAATATAATAAATAACTGGAACTTAAGATGGTTAGGTTTTTTTTTTAAGTTACTGTATCTACCAACTGAAAACTAGTTTTCCTAAATCAAAAAGTGTAATGAAACTGAAAAAAAAAAAGAAAAGTCAATTTTTTTTCAGATTGGCTTTAAATTAATGAATTGGAGAATGTAAAATAGCTTAATTGATAAATTAAAACTGTATAGCCTTTTTCCCTCCCATTTCCTAAAGGGAAGTCTACATTTTATAATTTTATGACACAAAATAGTTTATATTTAGGCATAAACTATAATTATTCATAATTTGTAAAAAGAGCAAAATTCCAGTTTTTAATTGTAATACAAAACTAAAGTGTCTTCCCAAGTCTACCTTTCTTTAGAAAATTAGGCACCTGTAGCTATGATCTCTTTAAACAATTTATTAGCAACAAGCTATAATGAGTCTTTGTTAAACATGAGATTTGTTATTTGTTGCTCTCTGCCAACTTCAATGTTCTTCCTCTTGATATCAAGGAGAAGTATGCTTAGCACTGGCATTCGGCAGCTTGGCTAATCATATAAAATAAAAGGATTAAGTTTATTGAAAGCCTGGTTATGGAAACTGGAAGGAAAAAAGGAAAGGAAGGAGAGCAAATAATTTCTATCTTACTGATTCAGAAATGAGCATTAACTCTGTGCAACTATTCTCCAATAGGGGGGGAAAAAAGCATTTATTTTCTCCAGAAAATGAAACTTTTTGTAGTCATCTATCCAAAGACCCAAGAAACTTAATTGAGAAGCCTAAATCATAGTAAGTAGGACTTGTTGCTATGACTTCAACAGCCAGCGTGGAGCTAATCAGCAGCTGAAGCCATGACTGAAAAGGAGCTTTCAGTCCTCAGCTTTACTTCTAAAGATCTAGTGATCAAAACTGAAATTCGACCTAGAAGCTGTCATGAGAAAAAAGAAGCATGACAAAAGATCTGGCAAGTGTTAATAAGAACGGGAAAGTAACAACCAAGGAAGCAGTCAGATTTCTCAGACTTGCAGGATAGTCAAGTATAGCAAAACCAGCCAAAAGCCTAACAGGCAAAGATTATATCCAATGTAGCGTGATGGGCAGGCTCATTACTCTGATTTGTTGTCTACGCTGAAAGACTAGATGTTTCTCCATGCTAAACAGCCAATAAACAAACAGTGAGCTACAGCCCCTGGGACAGAGGATGAAAGCCAGCGGCAAAGGAAACAGAAGGGCTCAATTTGAGGAAAGCCAATAGCTACTTGTACCTCTATTCTGTCGTCCATCCCAGAAGTTGAAGATCCTATGTTAAAATCAGGTATACTTTTCCATTAGAAGTTCATCTACATATTGTACCACATATTAGCACAAAGAGTCTTCAGTGAAAATTTTAAAAAGTCATAATTATAACTATCCAATTAGTTTTTTTAAATTACCTCTTCAGAGTACATCAGCTTAATTATGTTGTGTTTTACTTTAATTATGCTGCTTCTGATTGGTCCCTAGCATAGAAGATAGACCAGAACTGAATGAGTCTTTCAACCCCAAGGATAATGGTCTTCTTCAAACACTCATCATTTGAATTTAAAAGACAAGAAACAAAAAAAAAAAAGGAGAAAGGAGGAAAATAGGGTAGCTGGGGTTGGGGGTTGGGGGATGAGAGAGTCCAGGATTCTAGAGACCTAAAGGTAAGATTATAAATTTTAAGTTACTAAAAGAAGGGTGTCTTTCTTAGTTCCCTTTCATATCAAGTAAGTCAAACATATATTGAACTATTAAAAGTATGAAAAATGAAATTCTTATATTGCTAAATAACAAAAAAACTTGATATACTAGCATTACTGATTCTGAACCACATCACAATTTTGTAACAAAAGTTGTTTTTTTAATTTTAGTTTTGAAACTTAATTTTATTTAAAAATATTTTATTAAGTTATAATTTATACTTAGCTTAAATTGTTTAAGTTATAATTAAATCAATAGCTTTGTATCTTTGGGTCAAATGCTATGCATTTCCAAATGGATCATAGTAATAATCTGGTTAGCTCTTGAAACTTTGAAGTTTTACTTAGATGTGGAGTAATGCCACTTGCATAATCTCAATAAATTTTTCAGTCTTCTATAAAGACTTGCTCTTGCAGAGCCTCCAGGGAGGACCATGTAACGTAGCTAAAAGACATGGAACAGCTGCAGAGAAGTAATAAATAAAGCAATCTGGAGCCATTAGGTTATAAAAATCATTCAAGGTCATTCTCTCATTTAATTACATGAGCTCTGACTTAGAATTTAATTAAGTAGCAATTTACCAGACTTGTGAATATTGGTAGTTTGTTGTTCCTTGCTCTTGGCGATTCCTTCCACTTCTCACTGGAATGCCAACTTGTGTATATCAGAGCCTGCTCCCCCACATCCAGGCTATTGCTGTTTTTAGGGATCTCTGTCCACAGTGTGGCCGACTGACTTCCTGACACTGTCACAACCTATCTGCTTTCACTTCAAAGTACTCAGTCAGGAATATTCTTCCACTGTGGTCTCTACTGTTCTCTATCTCCATAGGTAATCTTATAAAATCCTCATATGGTTCTCATCACATGTGTTCAAAGTTTTGGATTCAGTAATCAGAAATTATATTTACTCTGAATTCTTCATTATGTTATTTTGTACAACCAAGGTGTGCATGTGATTTACCCTTAGAAATACCTGTCCCTTGTTGAATAAAATCAGTTACAAAATGTATTCAAAAGGCTGCCTTTTCCAAGAACACTCTTGCACCATCGAATTGTTGGTGGCTCTATCTACAAAAATTCTGTGACAACAATGATTGTATTAAGATAATTATAATAAGAGTTGAATTATGGTGTGTGTGTGTGTGTGTGTGTGTGTGTGTGTGTGTGTGTGTGTAAGTGTAAGTGTAAAGGTCAGAGGTCAATGTAGGGTTTCTTCCTCAGTCCTTCTCCACCATATTTTTTGAGGCAGGGCTTCTCATTTAACCTGGAATTCACTTATTCAACTAAAGTAGCTAGCAAGCCCCATGGATCCTCCTGTCTTGACCTCTCTACAGATGAGATTTCAGTGCACACCTCTTATATGGGTGATGGGTATCTGAACTCTCAGGTCTTCATGCTTGTAAACAAAGTACTTTACATACTAAGCCATATGTATATAATTTATTAGGTAGAAATTTTGTATGAAAAAGTCATGCGTTGGTACCACCATTTCCCTCCTCCCTGCCCCCATTCCACTGAGGGCCTCCTGGCTTGGTTTGTTAATTTGCACCATGGGGTTGAGGGCTAGGAGTTGTGGAAGCAGTGGTCACTTATTGGGGGAGGAGGGCATGCCTCTAGGTATTCCTCCCCATCATGGCTTTTACAATCTTTCAGCTCCCTCTTCCACAAAATTCTCTGAGCCATGGTGGGTGAGTTGAAGTCTACTGTAGTGTTGAGCTCTTAGCAGTTTCTAGAATTCTGCTTTGGAGAGTTTCCAGTGTCCTCGGTGTCTGTCTTCACTGTCCGAGGGCAGGTAGTTGGGCTCACTCTGGGAGCAGCATTCCTGCTCCTCTCCACACTACCTCTGGTTTCATCTGGGCCCTAGCTGATGGGTAAAGGTCTCAGCTCTTCTGGCCTTGGTTGAGTTAGGTTGTCCTTGGAGCCCAGGACCTGGAGCGCAGTGGCTCCAAGCAGTAAAGAAGTCTGCGGATCAGTGAAGCACCTCCAAGACTTTTGAGTCTACAGCAAAGGATGCTCTCCTGTGCTCACGCCCATAAAAGTGAAATAAATCAAACAAAATGAAAAACCAACCACATGCATACATACTTCAGATGTTTCGAGTATTAACAGCCTAAGATATAGAACATTACTTGTTAAAATACATAAATTTTCCACACTAAAAAGTTCTTTTTAGGGCTGGAGAGATGGCTCAGCAGTGAAGGCACTTGCCTCTATTGCCTAAGGCCCGGGGTTCAATTCCCCAGGACCCACATAAGCCAGACCCACAAGGTGGTGGTGCTGGTGCATTTCTCTCTCTCTCTCTCTCTCTCTCTCTCTCTCTCTCTCTCTCTCTCTCTCTCTCTCTCTCTCCTTGAAAATGAATAAATAAAATATTTTTAAAAGACAGTTTTTTAAAAAGTTATTTTTAAAAAGACAGGCATAATGAAATCATAAACACACACAGACATGAAAATACATATATATTGCTTTTGGTGTTTATATATAATAATATCCTGAATTCGTTGCAGTTTCAAAAATTCTAGCTGTAGCTCATTTTTCTACCTCCATTCCATATTTTTAATATGAACCACTCAGACAACAAGAAAAAAAGGTAGAAATAGCATATTTCCAACAAGAGTCTCTCTGCAGAATTTCTGTCTCATTTGATGCCCATAGCAGATTAAGATAGTAGTCACCCTACACGGACTTGTACTCGCAGCAAAATGGTTTCAAGCACCTCAGGGACTCTCTCTTGTCCAGTGGGCATCAGTCAACTGGCACTCAGGGCAGGGCTTGCTTGGGGTCACCGAAGGAACATCTTCATAATCCTGCCACCAGAAGGTGGAATGATGCTGCTATACCTGTCTGATTCTCTGCTCAGAAAACTTAATGTTGATATAAATAGTTAAGGGTGAGCCTGAGGTTTCTGGACATGACACAAATGATTAAAGAAAACCATGGAATGAAAAAATTTAACAGGTACAATATCACATATTAATATTAGCTAATTATGTGATCGTATTAATGAATTAAAGTGGCCAATGCATATGTAAATAATGACACACCATTTGTGAGGTTATTGTATGTTGGTGTTTCATTATACTACAGTATGTTTGATTTAATAAAGTTTTAACTTAATGAAGATTTTTTTTAAAGCTAAGGATAAATAAAAAGAAAATGCCAAATTTGTAGTAAAAGCCCTATGAGCCTTGTCTGTTAAGAAGTCAGGATTTTTCTAAAAGAAAAATGAATTTATAAAATGCACAGGAAATTGGATGAAATTGAAAAGAACTATACTAAGTGAAATAACCTGAGATCAAAAAGGCAAAAATTGTGTGCTCTCTCTCTCTCATAGGTGGATCTGAACTTTTAATGTTTGCAAGTATGCAAACAAGGAGGTGTGAGAAGGAGCATGAGCTATGCCTCCAGATGAGAGACCATGACTGGAAGAAGAGGTACTGAGAAGGAGGAGGGAGGACAAAAGAAACCGTGTAGTATAAAGACTGTAAGAGCCATGGTGGGGGAGAACTGCCAGAGACATGGCCCCCTCATTAACATACAAAGGGGGGTGGAACCGGGTTGATCCCGAGGCTGTCCATAACCCCCTACCCCATGGACTGATCCAGACTGCCCACTGAGAAGGTTATCCAGCCGATTGGGGACAGGGAAGAGGGAAATTGGGGAAATGAGGATACCGACTCATTATTGGCCCATTCAGTTCAATCTAAATACGGACAATAAAGGGGGAAAAATGAAACCAGAAAGAAGATTTAAGTTGAGGGAGGGGGTAGAAGAAAGGGAAATAAATTATTTGAAAATACCATTTTTAAAAAGTCAGGGTTGAAACCACATAAAAATTACTAAAATCAAAGAGTCTAAGTGTGTTGATCCTTATTATTTGATGAGGATTTAGGGCTCAATGGGGCTTATCTTACTTAGCTATTAGTTTTCAGCTATCTAAAACTGACAAGAATCTATGGATCACTTAATCTATGCCCTTCGTTTTTATTGGTGAACAAAAGTAGCACAGATCAATGATAATGGAGTTTTAGCAATAAGAATTATTATATCCTGATATCTGGTCCAATGAAGATTTAAACACAGTAGGTTTAATTTCATTTTATTCACTTGCTAGCTTGATTATAGATTATGCATGTTCTAGATAGTCCAATTAATCAGGGTAAAAATGTTCCTTATAAATAAAAAGGTCAGAATAATAAGTATAATAATTGTTACAATAGACAGGATGTATGGTTACTGCATAATTAAACAAGTTAAAGCAATCAAGAAGCATAAAATTCATTTAAGAATCCTCAAATGACATCATACATTTTCATAGATAAACTGGTTACCATTTTACTTATTAAATTTATCATACATTCTGTAGTAAGTTGCTCAGAAATACCACCCCCTGATTGCCCCCTCTTTACTGTTATTATTAGCTTCATCGTCTTATTTGCTTGTTTTGCAGTGCTGTGATTAAACTCAGGGTTTTGCTCATTGTAGGGAAGTGCTCTACCCACTGAGCTACATCCCCAGCCTGCCTCTCACTTTTCTCACAATGTGAAGTGATTCTTACCATTCCTTCATGTCTAATAAGCCATTAGTTAACCATGAATCCCTCCATATTTTCCCTCATTCCTCCTCCTAAATATTGTCTAGAAGAGCCAACTTGTATCTCAGTCCCTTCATTAAAGTGGCTTTAATTTCAATATGATTGTGTCAATTTTTAAAACTCTTGCTTTATCATTGTGTAGAATTCTTTGTTTCATTTTGTTTTCATTTCTTTTTGTTTTGGTATGTGTAATGAGTATTGAATATATGACTTCCTATTATCTATCCTATTAAAAATAAAATGAGGTCAGGAAAAAAAAACATGTAAACATAATAGGGATCTAAGTTTTTTTTTTAACTCCTTTAAATGTGTAGGTTAAAATGAATCTTGTCCTTGAATTTAAAGCCATCAAATTTACTCTCTCTGTATTGTTTTTTTTTTTTTTTTGCTTTGAGAATGTCTAAGAAAGGTATCTATTTTTTTTTACAATCACAAGGAAAGCTTTAACTTTTGTTAGTTAAAAATAACACAATAAGATTTACATGAAGCCTTATTAAACAGAATTGCATATAGTCAATTTAAGTGCATCTTTTCAAGTAATTATTGTTATGTTTCCAATGACATTCTATCAATTTAAATAATGTATTTTGTAAAATGAACACATTCTTGGAAAAAACAAAAACAGCTAAATGGTCCTAACAAAGTATTTCATTGTTGTGATAAGACTTCAGTATTAAAGATTTTCACTAATTGATGTATTTTCCAATTTAGCTTGCAAACTTAGTTGTAAATAAATTGTAATTTACAAGTCCTAGAACTTGAGATTTAAATGAAAATAAGGAAGATTAGCTGATTTTATTTGTAAGTATATCAAGTGGAGTTTAATATACTACTAACACATTTCCACACAGGTATGAAATTCTACACTCAGATGTTTTGCTGTGAAATTTTAGTGTGACTGTTGATATCTTCATTTTTTAAAGTAAAGATACAGTCATTTATTATATATATTTCAAATAATATAATCCAAATTTTCAGTTGTAAATCTAAAGTAAAGCACATTTTGGAAGCATGTCTTTCAGAATGAGATGAATTCCTTGAACCCCTCAGTTCCCTCTTTCCGTAAGGTCGGCATGCTGGAGACATCAAAATGAAAGGCATAATCTCTTACAGAATTTTAGTGCTCTTGACTTTGTGGCCAATAAAATACAACAGAAATGATGTCCTAGAGTGATGGTTAGGTTTTGTTGTCAATTTGACCTGTTCAGTAATTTTGGGTGAGTCTCTGAGGATGTTGACAGGAAGGCAGCCTCTCTGTAGGGGGCAGGCTGCTCAGGGGAGCTAGAAATGAACATCCCTTCCTGAGAGGGCAATTCCAGAGACCCAGTGAATCAACAAGTCTGGGATAGCGTTCCAAGAACCTGCTCTAAGGCTATAGAAAGGGGGAAGAAATCTTTCTCCCTTCCTCCTGCCTATTTTGCTGGTATGTGTGTGATGTTAGTGATTCTCTCTCTCTCTCTCTCTCTCTCTCTCTCTCTCTCTCTCTCTCTCTCTCTCTCTTCTGTCTCTCCTCTCTCTCTCTGTTGTAGTCAACTTACTCTGTTGCTGTGCAGAATGAACCTAAGCTAAAGCAGCTTGGGGAGGAATGGGTTTATTTGGTTTATGGACTCGATGGGAGACTCCACCCTAGCAGGAAAAACAATGGCATAAGCAGAGGGGTGGACATCACCTCCACCACAGCACTGCAAACAGTGGCAGGAGGAAGCGGGTTATAACCCCCATAAGTCCATCCCCAACAACACAGCTCCAGTGAGGCTGTAAAACCCAAACTGTCATCAGCTGGGGATCAATCAATCAGAACACATTCATTTGTTTGTGGGGGACACCTGGATCAAACACTCTCTCTCTCTCTCTCTCTCTCTCTCTCTCTCTCTCTCTCTCTCTCTCTCTCTCTCTCTCTCTCTCTCTCTTAACTTGTGTAAGGGGGCCAGCATCTTTTGCCATTATGGAACTTCCCTTGGATCTGTATTTTCAATAAATCCTTTCCTCCCATAACTGTACCTGGTTTGGAGGTTCATCCTAGCAGCCTGTTGTACTCTATCATAAGGATCCTTACAGCTGCTACTTGGCTTTCTTACAACTTGTAATCCTGGGACTTTGCTCTTGGAACAATTAATTTTGGGGAAAAAAAAACACAAAGATAGCCACACTCATCTCCCAGTCAGTCAACAGGCGCTACGGTGAGCTACATCAGAACTCCCTTTGATCAAGTTGGCAGATGCTGAATCTCTGACTGACAATGCGACAAGAAGACATCCCATCAGAACTGCTCAACAGACAGTTCACAGAGCCGTGGGAGTGCATTGGTTGAATCCACCTGTTTGAGAAATAGATGTTATGTTGCAATAGACACCCACCCCTTTAGTTAGTCTGGTTCACAATATTACCAGAGCATTATAATCATCCAGAGAAATTGTAATAAAAAGAATGAGCTCAAAAATATTGTACTGACATTACTTGTGTCCACTTCTATACAGTTTTCATGATCCTTAACTAAATGTTTTATTTGAAATAGAATGACAGGAAAATACCGCCGTTCTATTATCTTCCTCTTGTCAAAAGGTTTGGACTTTTCAGTCTATCACTGAATGTTCAAGATGTCATATTTCAATGTTCTAATTTTAGAGTAGTTAGTTCTTAATATGTACTTGGTGTGTTCCTCTTATAAACAGCATTTATTCTTTCCTTGTATTCTCACTTTAAAATGAATAAGTTAGTATGTGCATTTATCTTTCACTAAAGATTAGAAACCCTCAAATGAATGTTTTCCTTCTTATTTTTGTGCCCACATGAAATTCTCATTATGTGTTCCCACCTTAGTAAACGTTATTCTTAGACATCTAGTCACCTTCCCTTAATGCTTCAAGAGTAAAATTTATCAGCTGCCCCAAACCACTGGAACATAAACCACCTTGTTAATATTAAATATTCTGTTAAAAATATGTTTTCTTTGATCACAAAGGTTTCAAATGATCAGAGATTATATCTTACTAATTCTTCTCATTAATACTCAGTTGCATAATTTTGTAGATTTTTTTAATAAAACATATCTTTGACACTTTTTTGGCTTTCCATATCCATTGTTTTTATTGGCCTAAACACATCATTTTAAGACTACTTTGACAATGGGGTATATCCTCTCTAATTTAGTTCTCTGGTTTAAACAACATGCTCAATTTAGTTTTCTTTTTTTAATATTTTATTTATTCATTTTCAAGCAGAGAGGAGAGAGAGAGAGAGAGAGAGAGAGAGAGAGAGAGAGAGAGAGAGAGAGCATACCAGGGCCACCACCTTGTGGGTCTGGCTTATGTGGGTACTGGAGAATTGAACCCAGGGCCTTAGGCACTGGAGGCAAGTGCCTTAACCGCTGAGCCATCTCTGCAGCCTTCAATTTAGTTTTCTTAAACCTTAATTTTATCATAAAAACTTTCTATAACTCCCTACCTCCTATTTTGCAAATTCTAAATTCTTGCTGCTGTAGAAGGCTTTCCAAAGTCCAAATCCACTCATTAACCCACGTCTTACTGTTTCTCAGAACGACTTCCTCTCTAGTACAAAAGGATCTTTTATTACATTTAACATCTCTTTCCCTCCAAAATTCTTCTTTGTTCCCTTCCAAACTAAGTTCAGTTCCACTGCTTCCATGAAATTTTTCAGTAATGATCGTTGTCAAGCTAATGTTTAGCATTATTTTGTAAACAGAACAAAGATTAATATTGTCACACTGAATATTTATGACATACGCATGGTCAAGTAGAGCAATGACTAATGTGTTTAGGGAAGACATTTAAAATATTCCTGACCTATTTCTCCACTGGAGCTTGAAATTCTACAATTAGAGAGCTTAATGGTTAAAGTTAATCTTGCAGCTAAAATGTAAAAATGCTTAGCAAATGGTTAGCTCTGCATTTTTTTTTAGTATGAACTATTTTTTAAACAACCTTACTGGAAATGAGACTTTGGGAGCAAATGAAAAAGAGCCATGCATATTTACACAAGGTCATCACTAAAGAAAGGAAACATAAGAAAAAAAAAAGCAAGAGATGCCAAAATCTCATTTTGCCTACTTTGCAAAGAACTTGTTTTTGAAAATTAACTTGTGCAATATAGATAGCTATAAATAATTCAGACTATTTAATAAACCAATTACTCTCATTTTTCCACAATGTTCCAATAAGAAGCTTTCAGACACACAAGAATTATTATATTCATTCCTACAAAACCGTTTTACTTTAAGAGATAATTTTCAGTGATCACAGTAACCAAAAAGATGCATCCAGCTTGCTGCTACTTTTCAACAATCTTATTCCAGAAATCTTGAGTCCAGATTTCTTGAACTCCCAACCACCCAAAGTACTCCTCAATAAAAGCACTGAATCTTTGTTTCAGTGACGTAACTTAAAAGGAAGAACAGAAATACATTCTCAATGAATTTAGCTTCTGGACATGTTTTTGCTTTCTCTGAACTCTCATTGGTCCCCATATGCTCATTGGCTCTTCCAAACTATTCTCTAGAGTGCTTTCTGAGCCCCTGTCCTGAGTCTTGCTTCAGTGTCTCTTATCTATTGTTGCATACCTGAGGGTTTTTTTTTCTTCTTACTTTCTTGACCTTTGGTGTCTCACTTGTTCCTGTCTCTACTTTGTCACACTAGGTAACTAACATCTCCATGAGTTTGGGGTGACCTCAAATACTATAGGAAATGTGACCTACTCCTTGCTGAAGAAGACAAAGGAAAAATTTAGGTATCACTGATTATAGTTTTTAAGAGCAACAGGTCAAATTCCAGATTACTATGTTAATTCAACTGTTAATTCCACTCCTTTCCCACAACACCTGTCTATAATTTGGAACAGGTAACTAATCCATGGGAATCAAAGTAAAACCTAGGACCAGTTATTTTCTTTATAGGTTACAAGTGCAAACTAAGGAAATAATTAAACCTAACATAAAAAAGGTAACCAGTCCATTTAACCTTAAACTTATCAAGATAAAATGTGAAGATTTCTAAACAGCATTTTAGTACTTTTAATAAAATTACTAGACTACATCAAATCAATTATTTTCATTGTCATATAACAAAGTCCTCCTGCTGTGTTATTTTAACACGTTTACATGCCCAAGTGCAACTATGTAAATAATAAATATTCTGTCGCATTCAGAAAGTGTTATTTTTTTATTACCTGAAATTATTACTTTCGTTCCAGCAAACGTTTAAAGACTGGGGATCATTTAGAATACTTTTTTTCATTGAAAGGCCCTAAAAAAAGTTGTTGCTTTTTTGTTTTTGTTTTTGTTTTTTAAAATAAGACTTCCAGGACGAAGCAATGTCTTGATCATAGCTAACATTCATAGGCAAAAATATCCTCAGCCTTCCTTTTTCCCCCCTTTTCTTCTAACTTGGCCTGTGTCTAGATTAGTAGTCAAAGCATCCCCTCAGCCTGAGCCTGTGGGAATCTGGGCATTTCAACCCCAAGGCCTCCTTGGCTCTGGGGATGCAATCCCTCCCCACAAAGGACGGGGGAGGGGTGCCAAGGACCCGCTGGACTTTGCAGAGTGTCTGATCAGCAGCCACAGAAATGCAACCGTGTTGGAATCCTTCCCACCAGCCCTGCGCAAACCAGACCCAGGCCCTGGACCCAGGGTCCCTCCTGCAGGTGGAAGGACTTCCCCCGAGCTGGGTTTGCAAGACTCAGCTCGCCCTGCCTCCCAGGCGGCCCTAGGAAGAGTCAGCCTCAAAACTTGGATGCAAATGGCCATGCAGCGGACAGGGAAGCAGAAACTGTCCCCACATCTCGCCCTTCTCAAAGTCACCAAGTTTCCCTGTGTCCTCTTTGCACCCCACTCTCCCGGGACCCCTCCGGCTGTCTCTCTTCTTGGACCCCCTGAGCCAGCGTCCAGCACCTTCCCTCGGCAAGGAGAGGGGACGGGGCCCTGCCAGGATCACCAGCCTTCCTCTGCAAGACCCAGTCAGGCCGAGCACTCACCCATGTTCAGAGGTCTTCCTCCCCTTCTCCGACCTCCGCAGAGGAGTGCAGTGGCCCTCCAGGCGCCGCTCAGCCACAACTTCTCCAAACGGAGC
>PVHP010026763.1:0-24355 GCA_004024765.1 Zapus hudsonius | reverse complement strand
ATTTCTTTATTTTCAAGCAGAGATACAGAGAGAGAGAGAGAGAGAGAGAGAGAGAGAGAGAGAGAGAGAGAGAGAGAGAGAGAGAGAGAGAGAGCGCCCAGGACTTCTAGCAACTGCAAAGGAACTTCAGACACATGTGCCACCTTGTGCATCTGGCTTTATGTGGGTACTGGGGAATTGAATCCAGTCCTTAGGCTACAGGCAAGTGCCTTAACTGCTAAGGCATCTCCCCAGCCTCCACAACCTAGCTTTTAAAAAATATATTTTCATTTATTTGAGACAGATAGGAATAGAGAGATAGCGAGGGGGGCGTATAAGAGAGAATGGGCATGGCACGACAGGCCCTCCTGCCACTGCAAACTCCAGACATATGTACCACTTTGTGTATCTGGCTTTAAGTGGGAACTGGGGACTTGAACTGGAGCAATTAGGCTTTGCAAGTAAGGGCCATTACCTGCTGAGCCATCTGTACTGGGTCCCCATAGTTCAACCAATCTTTCTATCCCTCAGACCTACTTGTCTTATGAAATAGTCTGAGCTGGGGGTGGGCATGCTTGTGATGCAGCATAGTAACTGGAACAGACACCCAGCTGACAACAGTCTACCCAACAATGTCCTACCTGACAACATCTGCCTGAGGGTCTATCTGCCAACAGTCTACCTGACCTCAGCCCTTTAAAAAATTGTTTTAAAACAATCCTTTAAATTTCTTGGGGCTGGAGAGATGGCTCAGTGGTTAAGGCATTTGCCTCCAGTGCCCAAGGCCCTGGGTTCAATTCCCCATTACCCACATAAGCCAGACTTACAAGGTGGTGGCCCTGGTGTTCTCTCTCTCTCTCTCTCTCTCTCTCTCTCTCTCTCTCTCTCTGTATCTCTGCTTGAAAATAAAGAAATAAAATATTTAAAAAAGACTACATAATGAATTCTAGGTCAGCCTGGGATACAGACCCTACCTCGAAAAACCAAAAAAAAAAATTTTTAAAATTTTATTTGCTAGGAGATGGGGGGATGGGCATGCCAGGGCCTCCAGCCCCTGCAAACAAACTCCAGATGCATGCACCACTTTGTGCATCTGACTTTACATGGGTACTAGGGAACCAAACCGGGTCCTTAAGATTTGCAGGCAAGCAACTTAACCAAGTCATCTCTCTAGCCCCCATCTTGACATTACTTACCTGACAACGTCCTACACAACGAAGTCCTACCAGTCACTGCACTACTTGCCAATACCCTCCCTGACAGTTCTAGCGGCCAATGACCCACCCGCCAACATTCTACCCGCCAATATCCATCCAGCCAACGCTCTGTCCTCTTTCCTTCTGTTGTCTGTTTCTTTCCCTCAAGCAGCCTTTCTTCCTGTGCTCCGGGGTCAGTGATTGGTTTGAAGGTGGCCATGTGATCAGATCTGTCCAATGAGAGGTTCAGTTTGCTAGAAGACGCTGAGAAAGATTCCTTGCTGATGACAGGGACACGTCCAGGAAGCAGCAGCTGTATCCCGCGCCCTGGACCTTGTCGCGTCCACATTTGATACTAGAAACAGCGGTGACCATATTGGGACCCCCCCCCCCCAGGGGTAGCTAGCTCTGAAGATGTAAGAATGGAAAGATGGAAAGAGCTATGCTCAAGGAGGTGTGTACAGTGTTCATGGCAGCTTTGTTTGTAGAGAAAAAAAGAAGTTCCATGGAAAAAAGAGAAGCAAGTCTGCCATACTCCTAACTCATGCAACGGTGCTGAGTCGCTAAAAAATGAACTCCAGTGATATTTATCGATGCAAATGATCTCATCAACATGCTATTGAATGTGAAAAGTAAAGCTGAAGGAATACAGATCTCGTATGAGAGTGAAGTTTGAAAGTTTGCGTCAAAGAAAATATGTGTAGGGAAAAGTATAGTGAAATAAATGCATAGAAATACACTAATAATTACAACTTATGGAATGTCAAGAAACAGCCATATGATTGAATTCTCACAGTCACCTTTACAGAGGGAAGTGTTGTTAACTTCCCCTGTTTCTGGAAGTGAAAACTGAGGCCTTAGTGAGATGAAGTAAATTACCCAGTGGTTACAAATATTGAGAAAAGCTCATTTAATTCTCTGGAATAGGAATCATCACCTTCAATTTCATGGTGAAGGAAAAGCAGCTGAATGAGGTCTGAGGTTGCAGAGATCAAGCGTCTGACACAAGACTGAACGTGGATTTCTTCCAGTTCCAAAGCCTGTGCATCTAGCAACGTCCTGTCACATCCATGAGCATGGGAATGTAAGACTGTGCACACACTCCTGGCCTTGAACTTGGACGGGATGGAACTGGAGAAAACTGCATACATTGCTGAACCGAAGCTTCCACCCTATTATTAGTAGTATTTTTAACTGAACCATCAACTGAAGGGAACAGTACTTAAATTGAAACGGAACTTGTATATTTTCTTAAGCTGTGGAAGTAGAATGTCCAAATATTCTGAGACAGAGACAATCACACAACCAAGTCTTCCTTAACCTCTTCAACTGTATATATATATATATATATATATATATATATATATATATATATATAATATATATATATAATATATATATATATATTATATATATATTTTATATATATATATATCTAAATTATTTATTTTTTAATTTGTATTTTTAAGAGAGAGAGAGAGAATGAGAATAGGCATGCTAGGGCCTTCTGCCACTGCAAACAAATTCCAGATGAACGGGCCACTTTGTGCATCTGACTGACTGATGTGGGCACTGGGGAATTGAACCCAGGCCATCAGGTTTTGTAAGCAAGTGTTTTTAACCTCTGGACCATCTCTCCAGCCCCTTATTTTTTTTTTCTGAGGCAAGATCTCACTTTTTACTTTGTAGCCTGGAACTCATGGCAATCCTCCTACCTCAGTATCTCCAGAGCTGGGTCAAAAGTGTGCACCACAAAAAAAAAAAACAAAACAAAACAAAGGAAAAATACCCACCTAGCGAAACTCTGCATTTTTGATACGGGGAAACATTGGCGCAGTTATATTTGTTTTTTATCGTTGAATTTCCCCCCCAAGTTTGTGTCCTCTAATGCAAAAGAATTATACACAGGGACAGAAATAAGTCTTATTACACATTTATTCTAGATTAATTAGTTAAGGGGAAAGGGAATTGGATGGAAAAGGCTGCTCAGCCACCACATGGGAAGTTACAGAATTCTCCAACCACCAGTGTGGGGAGAACATGTGGAGAGTCTAACAGAACTTAAGTTGTTCAGCTAAATAAGCAGCAGAAGAAAAGATAACAGAGAGCTCCCATCATGAGAAGGAGAGGTTCATGAGGGAAAAAGTCTGGAGCCTGTCCCCACCCAGGCTGGGGTGGGGGTAGGCCTTACCTTCTTAAGGCCTGGAAATTCAGAGATCCTTCTGCAGCCTGGCTGTGTGGGGAAAGAGACTGGCTTTCTTCTAGGGAAGTTAATTTAAGTTTTCCCCAGGTGAGTCAGAGAGACAGCTGATTGGTTCATATCTGACCAATCAGTTTTAGCCTCTAGGTTGTAGCTCTAGCTAGACACCTCCCACTCATGGGAAGGGGCTGCCTCTAGAGATGCCTGACCCTGTCACAATCCCCCCTCTGAAGAAATAACCCTAACTGCTGTTAGGGTACTGGGGTGTGGAATTTGAAAAAAAAAAGCATCAGAAAGTACATACATGTTTAAGAAAATAAAAGCAACAGAAGTACATATATGTTTAAGAAACAAGAATTAACAATACCCATTTTTGAACCTATTAAGAGGCAAGGCAAAGCTCTAACTGGGGAGGGGTTAAGGAGGAGCTTGGCAACATTGTGTGGGGTCTCTCTCCTAAACTCTCACATTTTGACTTGTCTGAAGGTTGCCAGGATGGTCAAAGCTAAAGGATGCTTAATCTTTCAAAAGAAGTTGCACACACATCTTCCATCCCTACATTCATCCTTTCTTCTCCTCTAGGCCAGGGACTTGGTTGTTTCTGTGACTGTCTCTGATGCCCTCTGTACTCATCAAACCATCCTTCACAGCATTGGTCTGTTCCCTGAGTAAAAGAAAGGGAGAGCCTGGCCCTGGGAGCCATGTCTTTCCCACCACCCACGGACAGGAAGCTGTGGCTGTAACTCAATTCCCTGAGGGTGTCCCTTTGCTCTGGGTTGAGACATTGACACTTAAGACCAGTTACTCTCAGCGTTGAGCAGTGGCTGGAGTGTCTCTGGGAGCCAGGTGGTCTTTGTCTTATCTGGACCAGGCCAGCAGAGTTTGTGACCCTCCCCCATGGCATGATGGGGGACTCTGAGGAGCCTTGGGGCCCCCAGGGAGACATTCATCTTTCCGGGATTTATCATTTTTTCCATAACAGTATTCCACTTTTAAGGTACAAAGGCCCAGCTGGCTGTTGAGCATTCTGAATGTGCCTTTGTTCTGCTCTGTCCCCAGCCCAGGGCAGAGGCTTTCTTCTTGCCAGTCTGCTCTGGCTTTGTGGTGCCAACAATTGGTGTAATGCTGGTGAGCCTTGACCACCGTGGGGCTAGACTTGGGGGTTTGGATTTGCTAACTGCAACCTTGCCCTGGGGCTCAACCTCTGGGCCACAGGTTGGTTCCCCACCTGACAACTGGCATGGAGAGCACACCATCAGTTTCCAGGACTGACTTTTACTGTGAGAAGCACCACCTGGTACATAGTAAAAGTGATGTGTTTTACTGTTAGTATTACATGATTTCAGGCTTGGGCAATTCACCTCCTCACTCTGATACTCAGTTTTTTCAACCATACCATAAAGGCAGCAGTACCTGCCTGCCCCTTGACAATGGATGAGTTGAACTGGCTTTGGCCCCATTTCTCAGGGTCTCTCAGCCTGGTTGTGTTCATCTGTTAAATGTATCTATTATAGAAGGAGTTGGGGCTGAGGAGGTGGCTCAGAAGTTAAAGGCGCTTGCTTGTAAAGCTTGCTGATCGGGATTCAATTCCCCAGTATTCATGTAAAACCAGATGCATCTGCAGTGGCAAGAGGCCCTGGCACACCCATTTTTCTCCTCTTTCTCCTCACAAATAATTAAAAAATTAAAACATTTTAATTTACATATATATGGAGAGAGAGAGAGAGAGAGAGAGAGAGAGAGAGAGAGAGAGAGAGAGAGAGAGAGAGAGAGAGAGAATGAATGGCTGTGCCAGGGCCTCCAGCCACTGCAAACAAACTCCAGACACATGCACCACTTTGTGCATCTGGCCTGATGTGGGTACTTGGGAATTGAACCTGAGTCGTTAGGCTTTGCAGGCAAGTGCCTTAATTGCTGAGCCGTCTCTCTAGCCTCCAGTTCATTATTATTATTATTATTTAAAAATTTTTAAAAAGTTTTATTTATTCATTTTCAAGCAGAGAGATAGAGAGAGAGAGAGAGAGAGAAAGAGAGAGAGAGAGAGAGAGAGAGAGAGAGAGAGAGAGAGAGAGAGAGAAAGTAACCAGGACCACTACCTTGTGGGTCTGGCTTATGTGGGTCCTGGGGAATTGAACTCGGGGCCTTAGGCACTGGAGGCAAGTGCCTTAACTGCTGAGCTATCTCTCCAGCCCTCCAGTTCATTATCTTTGTTTGTTTTGTGAGGAACCTTCTAAATCATACTGGGTTGCGCATAGCACTTTGTTCTCCTGCGGCCTCAGCCATACCTATTCACTGTCCCCTAGAGAACAAGAGGTTGGGATTTAGATGGGGATTTACTTTATAGGTTGGTGAACCAATCCCTTCAACATTCACTGAGCACCTGTAGGAGACAGCCCCTGCTGTAGGTGCCAGGAAAAGAGCAGCACTTAAACCTCGCCCTTGGGGGGACAGCCTTCATTTCTGTGGGGGATGCAAACAATACACATGGGAGCATATACATGTGGTATACAAGTTTAGACTCCATCCTTTTATTTTGGCAGAGGGGAATCAGGCCTAAGGAGGCAAAACATTTTCCAAAAAAGCCTTCCAGTAGCCTAGCCTGAAAGTCAACAAAAGTGTTTTCTCTAAGGACTTAAGATTCTATGATGGAAGCCAACAGTTACTACCTCTTCCTAAGCATAGGAAAGATTTTATCCATCTGAAATCATTTAATCCTCACTTCAGCCATGAGACAGGGAATTATCATGCGTCCTGTTTTATAGCTGGGGAAGCAGGCAGGGAGCAGGGTTTGAATACAGACCTCTGGTTCAGGCTGGCCCATGCCTTCAACCACTCTGCCGTCTACCCAGCTGGATGGGTTCTTTCTCCATCCTGGTCTCAATGATTTCTTCTGCATTCTGAGTGACCTTCTCTGGCCTCAGTTTCTCTATCTGTGAGTTGAGGAGCCCTCCCTGATGGCCCTGATTTTGGGCTCCCTTTCAATTATAACTATATTCACTTCATTTGTTTTCTAGCCTGCTTCCCCAGCAGGCTGGGGTGAGCTCCAGGCAGCCGGGCCGTCCTGTGCCCCAGGGCCAGGCTCTGCGACCCTCAATGACATTTGTGGAGGAGGAGAGGAGGTCACAGTGGCGACGGTCCTCCGTTCACTGTGGGTTCTCAGCCCTCCCCTCCTCCCTCCCTCGCACCTCCCGGGGGCTGACTGAGGCCCTCCATCCGGCCTGCATTTTTCCGGGTTTGATATCATTTTTTCCACTCTCCCGGCTGCTGCCGGTGGCCCCTGCCAACTTTCCACAGCTAAAGTCCTCCCCGCTGACCGCAGGCCGCCGGAGACAGCTGGGGATGGGGTAGACTCGCCTCCGCCTCCCCGGGCAGAGACAGGCTCAGCCCAGCTCTCCCGCACCTCTGCTGCGCACCACCCCGCGGCTGGGACACTGCAGCCCACGTGCGTTTGGGGCAGAGGCATCTGGAGGCCCAGGGCTGGGGCAGGGGGTGTCAGGCGTCAGAGTCACGATGATCCAAACAGTTTGCGTCTTGTTCCTTTCTCAAAGCGATGACACCTCCCGTCCCCATCCTCCGAGCTGGAAACTCCTGACCTGACCCCATACACCCAGCCCTGTCCCCAGCCAGGCGACGCCTCCCAGCTAGAGGAGGAGAGGCTGGGTGACCCTGGAGTGCTCTTCCCCTCTCTGGGCTTCAGTTTCCACATTTGGAAAATGAGTGGACTAAATTGAGGTTTATCCTGGGAATTAATGGACTGAATTTTATGGAATTCGTGCCCTGCCCCTCTTAAATCATATGTGAAATTGTGTTTGAAAGTCTGTTTTTAGTTTGTTGTTTGAGACACGTCATGGTCTCAGGATATAGCTCTGGCTAGCCTGGAAGTTGTTATATAGACCTGGATGGTTTACAAATTACAGGGATCCTCTACTCTCTGGCTTCAGCCTCTGGAGGGTTCCAGGATTAAAGACATAGGCTCTTTTGAGACTATGTAGCCCAGGCTAGCCTATAACTCAAGCTCCTCCTGCCTCAGCCTCCTGAGTGCTGGGAGTTCAGTTATGTGCATTGCACTCAGCTCCCCAGTTTTCACACTTTTCTTTTCCGGTGCTGGGATCAAATCCCGGGCATCACATGTTAGGAAGTTCTACCACTGATCTACACTCCCACAGCCACTGTCACACCTGCAGAGAGAACTGTGGGGAAGTTGGGAACAGAGGATCGGCTGGCTGGGCTGGAATCTTGACACACTCACGTAAGCACTTGTGAGATCCTCCACACCAGCCTTCCCTGAGTCTCCTTTCCCTAATTAGTCTAAGGAGGCTGAAGGTTATACTCCCCCCAGGTGTCCCTGCCGGTGTGACAACTTAGAAGTCAGCTCCCACAGAAGCCAGTTCTGAGACTCTCTCCAGAGAACTTTTTGTGCTTCTGTAATCTGTAAAAGGAACTAAGGAGCAAACAGCAGGTTACTCAGAACTGAGGTGTTTGCATGACCCGAAGTCTCCAAGGCCCTGGGGTAGGAGCTGAACCCAGTAGAAGGTTCTGAGTTCCCAAATGACTAGGTTGGTGAGGACACCCAGGCCAGCAGGCTAAACCAGTCTATAGTCAGGGTAGATGGCAGGGAAGGAGGTGGAGATGCCTGGAGAGCCCAAGGAGAGATCCGGGCTTCAGACAGGACATCCTGGACTGATTTATTGTGGAGATTTTTGAGGGTTGGTCAAAGCCCAGAGACAAGGAAAGTTTTTTTTTCTTCATTTTTTTTTTTACAAAAAGATACCCACCCTGTTAAAAAAAACAAAAAACCACAACAACAACACCCTCCTTTGCGCCCAGCTTGGGTCTACAGCCCTATAGTCGTCTCCATGACCTCCCCAGGGAGGAAGGGTCCTCCAAGCTCTGGCTCTGTCCATCATGACAACCAGCGGGCAAAGTCCACCCTGCAGCCTCGAGCAACACATCTTCGCTCTTCGGCGACACCCCGTGTCCCTGGCTTCAGAGCACGGCCAGGTTGTGGCAGGACTTGGAGCGGGCCTTCAGCGCCCGGCGGTGGGCACTGCGGGCCGTCAGGCGGGCCAGGAAGCGGCGAGCGCGCTGGCCGAGGCTGGACCTCCGACGGGGCGCAGGGGGCTCGGGGGCCGCGCTGTCCCTGCGGCGCAGGCGCAGTTGGCGCACCACGCCCTCGAAGAGCTCGGCCACGTTGTGCTGCAGGGTGGCGGACGTCTCGATGAACTTGCAGTCGAACACCGCGGCGCAGGCGCGGCCCTCTGAGGGGGCGGGTCAGGTGAGCCGCAACCAGAAGGAGGAGATAAAGGTAGGAAGAAGTGTGCTCAGAGGACGGGAAGCCATCAGCCTGGCCTCTCCCTGGTGCACGTAGGGGACCCAGGGACATCAGCTCAGCTGATGCTGGGAGCCCAGTGAGGATGGGGGCCAGGGCGGCTAGGCCAGCAAGGCTGAATGCCCAGAGGGGCCTTATGCTTTGGACATGGATGTACTTGGAGAAGAGGGCTAAAATGCAGATTCCCTGGCCCACCCTCAGGGATCTCATTCTGTAGGCTTGGGATGAGGTCTAGGAACCTATATTTAACAAAATCTCTTGTGGATTGTTTCAGGTTTCTTTCCCCACCCCCAAACATTTATTTATTTGCAAGGAGAGAGAGAGGAGAGAGAAGAGAGACGAGAGAGAGAGAGAGAGAGAGAGAGAGAGAGAGAGAGAGAGAGAGAGAGAATGAGAATGTAGGCTCATCAGGACCTCCAGCCACTGGAAACAAACTCCAAATGCATGTACCACCTTGTACATCTGGCCTTACATGGCTACTGGGAATCAAACCCCAGTCATTAGGCCCTGCAGGCAAGTGCCTTGACAGTTGAGCCATCTCTCCAGCCCTCAGGTTTATTTTTCTTATGTCTGTCTACAAAGCTTATGTTCTCCCACTTCCTGGCTGGATACAGGGCCAGAGTTTAGTCGTCCATGGCGATGACTGTGCAACCAGCTTTCCCTCTGGAGTCTCTGTTTCCATAGTTTTTAGGCTTTACTCCATAAGTAGAACCATTTCAGATCTTTATGGGCCCCACCAGGAATATGAACTTATTAAACATATTCCCTATCCCGCTGTAGAGATCATATAACTTTAAAAGTTTTGGTTTGTAGTTATTGGTTGACACTATATTATGTTTTACAGGTGAAGCTTTGTGAAATTTGAATTTATAAATTTTTTTCACTTTGTACTGGAGCCAATAATGGTGTTTTTCAGGTCTCAAATGTAAGCCCTTGAAAAGCTGGTGTGCACTGGGCCTAACATGGCAGGGAGGTCAGGTGTCTCTAACGCTGGGCATGGACAGCCACAGGGGGATTTTTAAGCCAAGAAGTGACAAGGTGAGCTGTGGGTCTGGAAAACTCTGGATGGCGAAGAGAACGATTGAGTTGGGCTGGAAGTATAGGGATTGACCAGGGACAAAGTGGGGATACCAGGTTAAGGCAGGGGCTGTGGATATGGAGGAAATAGGAGATGGGCTTCTAGGACTTGGGTACCAATTTGGGAAAGTGAGAGGCAGATAGGTACAGGTTAGAGTTGGGCCAGGGGGGCAGACAGTCTCTGAGGGTGAAAGCACAGGAGGAGGAGCCGTAGGGCAGAGGGAGAGGAAGGTGTAACAGAAGACAGAAGACTCACCTTCTACGGAGACCTCCCGGCTGCGGGCCAGGTCCGCCTTGTTGCCAACAAGGATGATGGGCACGTGGTCTGCCCCATGCGTGCGCCTCAGCTGGATGCGGAGCTCAGAGGCGCTCTCGAAGCTGCCACGATCTGCGATGGAGTACACGATGACATAGGCGCTGCCCATCTGCAGGCATGACTCCTGGCTCCAGCTTTCATCCTGCGAGGGAGGGACCCCAGGCCCATCCTCAGAGGGTGCCTAAGCCCTGGCTGAGAAAGAGGCTGTGTTGGTCTAATGGGTAGCATTGAACTTAGATTTTGGATAGTTTTTTTTTGGGGGGGTATCGATAAATTCTATCATGCTGTCCTGTGCCACCTTGGGAAAATCATGGATCCTTTCAGAGCTGTTTCTCTGCTTGAATAATTTGGCGGACGCTGCCTCAGTTCCTTCTCTCATTCACAGCTACCTCTGTATGCTGACACTCCATTTTGGATGGTGACTGATAGGGACAGCACTAGGAGCCCACATTTCAAAGTGCTTACTAAGAACGAGTTCCATGGTCTGGATGACCAGCCATGGGGACAGTGCAGTGTGCCGAGTACCATCTAGAGAGGCGTATGCAGGTGGTGGAGGAGCGATGGGGTGTCAGAGAAA
Source organism: Zapus hudsonius (assembly GCA_004024765.1). Lineage (NCBI taxonomy): Eukaryota > Metazoa > Chordata > Mammalia > Rodentia > Dipodidae > Zapus > Zapus hudsonius. The sequence goes on along the minus strand of PVHP010026763.1, from coordinate 13,681 downwards.
TGGCTAGCAGAGTGTGGGAGGGCTTCCCAGTGGACCAGTGCGTGGGGTTTGACAAGCAGGCACAGCAAGAAGAGTCCAGAGTGGGAAAGCTGGGTATGGGAGAAAAAAGACTCTTGAATCTATATCTTTTTTTTTTTTCGTTGTTGTTGTTTTGAGACAGGGTCTCATGAAGCCCAGGCTGGCCTTGAATTCCCTATGCAGTCTTGCTGTCTCTACCTCCCGAGTGTCACCACACCCAGTTTTATACAGTGTTGGGAATGGACCCCAGGATCTCATGTATGCTGGGCAAGCACTCAACTGGGCTATATTCCAGCTGGAACCTTTATTTTATTTTGTTTTTCCAGGTGGGGTCTAGCTCTGGGCTGAAGCTTAAGGATTTGGCTTTGTTTTTGCTTTTTGTGTTTATATGTGTGTGTTCATTGTGTGGGTGTGGGTGTATACTTGTGTGCATGTGGAAGCCAGAGGTCAACGTTGGCTGTCTTGATGAATTGCTCTTCCCCTTATTCTTTGAGACAGGGTCTCTCACTAAATCAGGAGCTCACCTCTTCAGCCAGTGAGCCCCACAGATTCCCTGTCTCTGCCTCCTCAGTGCTGGGATTACAGGCTTGAACTACTATCCCTGACTATTACATGGATGGATGCTAGTTTATATTTGTTACAGAAAACACTTTACCTACTGAGCCATCTCCCTAGTGCAAGAATTTGATTTATAATACTTTCTAGATGACCTTGATGGGCAGCTAAGCTGAGGTACTGCTGGATGAGCCAGAGGCTCACCCAGTTCCTGAATTCTGACAATTCTGCTCTTTGACATCAGAGTGCCATCCTGCCGGTGGGTGACAAGGACAGTGTTCCTTCCAGATACTGCTGGGCCCTCACAGTTATCAGCCATGAAAACTCAGTTCCCATTTTACCAATGGGAAAACCAAAGGCCAGAGAACAGAAACAGACATTCACCTGGCTAGATGGCTGTACAGCAGGCTGGACTCAGAGTTCCTTTCTGCCTTTGGTCTGGTTCCCTTCCTCCCTATGGCCAGAGTAGGACTCCCAGGCGAACCACTCATCTCCTTGTCCTCATTTCTCCTTTCTTTTCCTTTCCTTTCCTTTTTTGAGACACTAGAGCTAAGATAGGCCTTGAACTTCTATTCCTCTTGCCTCCTTCTCCCTAGTGTTGGGATTATAGCAGTGTGCAGCTATGCCCTGACCAGCTTTTTTAAAAAAATATTTTATTTATTTGCAAGCAGAGATAGAGTTAAAGATAGAGGTAGAGGGAGGGAGGGAGGGAAGGAGGGAGAGAGGGAGAGAGAGAGAGAGAGAGAGAGAGAGCGCACACCAGGGCTCCAAATGAACTCCAGATGTATGTGCCACTTTGTGGGTACTGGGGAATCAAACCCAGGTCATTAGATTTTGATGGCAAGTGCCTTAACTGCTGAGCCATCTCTCCAGTTCCCTGATCACCTTTCTTAATTTACTGAACTACTCCAAGAATTCTCAACTGCAGCTAGCAAGTAGACCTTCCCTCACCAGCCGGTGAACTATGCGAGGCCACCAGCTGTCTGCCAGGTTCTCCCATGTCTTCAGCATCCTGGCCCAGGACAGACACTCAGTGGTCATTTCTAAATGAGTGAAGGAGACTGGAGCTGAAGGCTCTGAGGGGATGCTCCCATGGTGGGTGAGTGTAGGCTGTGGGGTTTGTAGATCTGGGAATAACTCCTGGTTGTTTTCTGAGCGCTTTGGGCCCATTCACCTCTCTGACTCTCAGTTTATCAGTGGCACAATGGGAATCTGAAGGTGCCCTGTGTCATTTAATGGGATGGCATAATGTGCAGTCCTTTCAACACCCAGTGGAAGATGGCGCTCTAGAGATGTCATCTACTGTCATAAAATCATGGTCATTATTCAGCTCACTCACACCTGGGTTCCTTTTATGCATGTTGAAAGGAACTGGCCAAGTGCATGCCTGTAGTAGGAGGCTGAGGCAGAAGGACCAAGAATCTGAGGCCACATGAGGCTACCCAGAGAGACTCTACCTAAAAACAGAAGTGGGGGAGGGGGAGGGCTGGAGAGATGGCTCAGCAGTTAAGGTACTTGCCTGCAGTGCCTAATGATTCAGGTTTGCTTCTCCAGTACCCACGTAAAGCTAGATGCACAAAGTGGTGCATGCATCTGGAGTGTGTTTGCAGTAACTAGAGGCCCTAATGTGTCCATTCTTTCTGTCCCTTTCTCTCTCTTTCCTTGTAGATAAATAAATAATAAATATTTTCCAAAACGGAACTGGCAACATAGCTCATTCAGTCTCAGTCAGTCATTCTTGTCAGCCACTCAACTCTATGCTCTTAACTTATCCTTATAGGGCTTGTAGGCTAGGGGAGGGGTCTACCCTAGAGGGATGGGATTGAAGCTGAGCTTTTAGATTCTTCTCTTTGCTTGTTTGTTTTTTAAAAAGCCCACAATAAGCAGGAGGAAAGGACCCCAAGCAGGTAAGAAAAGCATTAGAATGACCCATCCCTGTGTGCTGCTGTCCTGCTCTGCCCTTGGCTTTCCTTTTCCGCTATCTGTGTCACTAAAGAAATGACCACCCACAGTTCTCCACCTCTGCTCAGCACTTTTTTCATGCTCCAAACATGGCTCACCTTGGTGGCATTGCATAAGACAATTTAAAATCAGCTGCTGATGGGGTTGGGGGAATAGTTCAGTGGCAGGGCATGTGCAGAGCTTGCTCTAGGCCCTGGGTTTTGATCCCTAGCATCAAAAACAAACAGGAAAAAAATCAGCTGATGAGAAAGGCAAGACTGCTCAACTCATTTAGCCAACGGGAAGAATGAAGTTGAGAGTGAATTAATTATACAACACATACAACTAGTAAGAAAAAGAAAAGAAGGGGATGTCATCCTTGGGCATTTGGTGCCAAATCCAGTGTTGCTTCAGCACAATGTTGGGGGTGAGGTGAGGCAGGTGGCCATAACAATGGGGAAGTATGCATGGGAAGAGTGCACTCTGGGATGGAGGCTGTGAGAAGATCATGGAATGAGAAAAGGGGTCAAGGCTGTGTTTAGAAAGACAGTTAAAGACACTTGCTTGCAAAGCCTGATGGCTCCGATGCCCACACAAAGGGAGATGCACAAAGTGGAAAGGTTTGGGAGCAGGGATTCTGGTATCAGGTCCAACACCCCTCTCCCAGCTCTGCTTGCAGTGTCCTACCCGTCTCTCGGCCTCCCAGGTGTCCATGACCACCAGTGTGGTGTCCTCTCCATCCACTGTGAGGGTTCTCTCATATACATCTGTAACCAAGGGGAAAGTCGAATCTCAGGGTGGGGCAGGCCGGTGGAGGTGTGCCCCTTTCTGGTCAGCCATCCCTTCACATCTCATTGGGGGTGCTCATGCCACCTGTTTGATACCTGTCTTTCTTGGTGGTCAAAAGCCCCATGAAGTGCCTCTATTCCCACCTCCCATCCCAGCTACTAGTGTAGAAGCCAGCACATAGCAGGTGCCAAGGAGGTTTGGTTAATTGAATGCATGTGGGGGTTTGGAGTTAAAATGAGGCTGGGGATCTGCCCAGCTCTGCTTTGTCTCTAGCATAGTGTGTGCTTTAGGCAGGTTACGGCACCCTGGGCCTCAGTCTCCCCATCTGTAACACGCATAGGTATACATATCCTCACATATGGGTTCTCACTCCAGGGGGTTCTTTCCCAGGAGAAAAAGCCTGGCTAGTTGTCTCCATCTTCTCTTTTAACCACTCCCTACTCACCCTATGTCCTCCCAGCTAGTTCCACAGGGGCCCATCTACACGTCTTTTGTCTTCTTCCTGTATCCTATGGTCCTGGGGTACCCAACCCTGTGAGCTCACTGCATTTCCTGGGTTGTAAAGCAACCCAGTTCTCCAGAACTGGATGTCTGCTAGTCTCCAGATGGGAAAGATCTTAGTTATGTTGTAGGTCATTATGGCCATGGGACTTACAGGAATTAAAAGTCAGAGGAATTTGGGACAAAGAATTTCTGAGCTGGGTGGAAACCCACCATTTCTTGACACCCATGGTTTCAGAATTTCTTCCCTTATGACATGGAATAAATGACATACTTCTCACCCAGTTTTCCTCTGCTAGACCCTTTGTAGGGTGAGCCCTGCCCAATGCCAGGCAAGCATCATTCACCTCAAAGCCTGCATGCATGCATGATGCCTCTTAGACACGAACAGTGCATGACTTGTAAAACTGTTCTTGGCAGCCATGTGCCCCCGATGACAGACATTTCACCCGTGCCAATGCCACAGTGTTCCTACCTCCCAGTTGTTCATGAAGGTCCCGTTCTTGCTTCCCTGCAAAGAGGCTGGCCAGGCTGGTCTTCCCTACACCAGGGTCTCCAAGCAGCACCACTCGGTAGAGGGTTTCCCAAGAGCCTTCAGAGTCGCTGGATTCAGAGGACCAGCTATCCTGGGCAGGGGAAGGTTTCTGGATGGGAGGGTTCAGGGAGGCTGACTGGCCCAGTCGGGGATGCTGGCATTGAGTGGGGGGCGCTGTACTCAGGCGGCCAGGCTGGTGGCCCCTGGATGACAAGGGTAGTGGAGTGCTGGCTCTTCTCCGGAGGGAGGTCTTTGCTTCCTGCTGGGTGTTTAGTGTCATCCTCAGTGGAGAGGTCTTTTGCCCCCTTTTTCTTCTTTTCTTTCTCTCTCTCTTTCTTTCCTTCTTTTCTTCCTTCTTCTTTCCTCTCTTTCCTTGGATGTGGGCAGTGACCTCCAGTCCCTTCTTTAGGTCCTGGTGAGCTGTTGAAATGACTTTGTCAGGAGTCCCCTCTGGTTCAAATGGGAGGAAGAACCTCAGCTTCTGGGGATGGAGGTTTACTGGCTTTGGCCTGGAGGAAACCTGGGTCCTCCTGGAAAGGGTGAATGAGCGGGCTATGAACACACACATATACACACAGCCAGAGGCCCCGTCCTGTGCCCCGAGGATGACCTTCCTCTCGCAACACACAGGCACAGTGGCTGCTGTGAGCTGGGGTGCCCATACAGCGCAGGTCCTTAGTCCTTAAGTCCCGAGACCTGCGCCTCCCATTCTGTACAGGAGACCCTCTCCATGGAAGGCATCGGATCTCTCCATCCTCCCCTTCCTCACTGGTCTTTTGCACACATTCTGGGTGGAAGGGTGATGTAGGAAGGTTAAGGCTTCCCAGGGGCTTGGTCCCACTACCTGATCCCACAGGGTCTGAACTTGAAGAGGCAAGGTGAGGTGAGTTGGTACCCCACAAGGTCCAGGGCACTCTGGGGAACCCTCTGGCTGTAACCCGAGTGACCTGGTGCCATGGGAACGGCCTGTCCGACCCGCCCCCTGCGTGAAAAATTCAGGAGCGGCTGGCGCCACGGTCTCCAGCTGTTGCCGGGAGGTGGGAACGACGAGAGACTCTAGGCTTGGTGACTGGACAGGGTCCTGGAGGGGACAGGGAGGAGAGCCCAGAGGGCCTGGGAAAGCAAGCAAGCACCATTCCTGGAGTCTAGATGGGAACTTCCCCGGCTAAGGGTCCGGGGCGGGTGGGTGGGGGGCTTCCTTGTCCGAGGCCACCCTACCCTCCGGGGCCCGGGTCGTAAGCCCTCACCCCTCGGGACGCGGTTTGGGGGCTTCCCTGTCCCCGATCGCGCAGCACGCAGGCGCCTGGCCAACTCCACCCCAACTTCGGCAAGTTGTCTGCGGGCTGCGCGGAGCTTTACCTCGGGGTGGGCACGGTCGCGGTCCCCGCCGCCCCAGCTGCTGGAAGCTCCGGGTGGGTCGTAGGGTGGCCCCGGCTGGGTGCGCGGCAGCCCCTCGGGCCGGTCCCTCCCCACCGAGCGCGACCCCGCCCCGCGCAGCCCCGCCCCAGGGCCGGGCTGGGCTCCGCCTGGCCGACGCGCGACGTGGGGGTGCCAGGGTTGGGGTGGGGTGCTGGAGAGACGAAGGACCGGGACCCGGCCTGGCGGGGTCCTGGGTCTGCATGCCCCCCTCTACGTCCTTTCCCCCAATGGAACGCAACATTTTCAACCCTGACTGAAATTCTCGGGGTCCCACCTTCCAAGTGAGGGGATTTAGGGATCCGGAATCCGCGTTTTGGACAAGCACCCAAGTGATCCCTGATGCAGATGGCTCACGGAGCCCCCCTTTGAGAAGCAGCTTAGAGTGGACGGTTAGCTTTAGAAGGTGGCTAAGGAGAAGTGTGCCCATGGAGTCAGCTCTGAAGAGTTTGGAACAGATTTTGATATCATTCATTCATTATGATTGATTAGCAGGGCCTGGGACTTGGGCTTACTGCCCTTGTTATCGCAGTATTTATTTATTTAGCTCTCCCTGGGCATGTCCAGGCAAGAAAGACACTGGTCTCTGTAGAGAAGTTGGCTGCAGGGTCCTGGTAGTTTAGCTCCCGAGGGCTTGGGGTGCATGTACGGGGCCTTGGAGGCCAGGCTGTACCCGTGGGCGCTCATTGTCATGGCTGAGGGGCTCCAGGTGTCGAGCTTGGAATAGCTCCACCTCAGCAGGGCACTCTGTCTGGCTCAGCCCCCGCAGGTCTTGGGGGCAATGCCCATCTCCATTCTAGTCTGGTTTGTTTCCGTAGTGTGGAGACCAGGGTGTGCCCTGCTTCAAGTTACTCCATAGTGTGTAAAACAGTGACTTCAGGCTGTGCCTTGCCCTGGGTGACTCCATTTCACAAAGCAGCAGTTGGCTCCATTTGGAATACAAATGCCAAGGCACAATGACTCACCTCTTCTATGTACATAGACACCACAACCTACTCACTGCAACCCATCAAACAGACTGATAACTTATTCCTACACATAAAAGGGCACCACCTATAAACCATCAAAGATTGTGAACTTGTTAGCACTTGGTATTAATAAAACCAAATCAGGCTGGGCGTGGTAGTGCACACCTTTAATCTCAGCACTTGGGAGGCAGAGGTAGGAAGATCACCATGAGTTCGAGGTCCTCCTGAGACACTACATAGTGAATTCCAGGTCAGCCTGGGCTAGAGCGAAGACCCTACCTTGAAAAACAAACAAACAAGCAAAAAACCTTGGTGCACACCTTTGATTCTAGTACTAAGGAGGCAGAGGTAGGAGGGTTACTGTGAGTTTGAGGCCAACTTGGAACTACGAAGTGAATTACAGGTAAGCCTGGGCTAGAGGGACACCCTACCTGGAAACACGCCCCCAAAGAAAACAAAACACTTCCCCCAAATCCAAAACAAAACAAAATATAAAAACCAAATCAGAAAAATTAATTCCAAGAACTTATCAAACACATTAGAACACAGAAGGGTGCAACACCCTTACTTGGATCACACACACACACACACACACACACACACACACACCCCTAAAACTTGGATGGGCTAGCCCCACCAGTCTGTTATCCAACCATCTGGTGTGTGTGTCAAGGGACCAAGAAGCAGAGACCTCCCCACTGTCCTGGGGCCTTCAACTCAGCATGGTCCCATTGCCTGACATGGCCCACTCCAGTTGGAGTGGCCATCTGTTCACTGTCCATCTACGCATCTGTCTGGACAGAGCCTGCGTGGGCTCAGTGCTGTGGCTGACTCTGGGAGCCTCCAACTGGGCTATAAAATCTTATCTGACCACCTACAGTATCCTGCTTCTGTAACAGCTCCCTGTGGGTTCTTTAACCCTTGGGTTGCCATTCTGTAACACACACACACACACACACACACACACACACACACACACACACACACACACGATTAGCATAGAACCTGCCAGCTAACAAGGGAAATTAAGACTACTTGCTAAATTTGCAGCCAATAAGAAGATCGAAATAGCTTGTGAATTTATTGCTATTCAATAAATTCTGACGTTGTGAAAAAACACACAAATGTGTCCTTGTATATTTCTGGCGTTGTGTGCTCACAACACATAGCTCATCTCTCTAAGCCTCCCTGTTCTACATGCAGGGTAGGTTGAGTTGGAGAGGTGCCCTTCACTGTTTGGGTGTGAAGTGACCTGGTTTCCAGTCTCAGTTCTGCAACTCAGTCCCAGTGTGACCTTAGGCAAGTCAACAACCCTCTTTGGGTTTCACTTTCTTTGCTTATAATTTTAATCTGCCTGGTATGATGGTGCATGCCTGGAGTTCCTGGACTGAGGCAGGAGGATGAGTTCCAGGCCAGCCTTGGCTACAGAGTGAATCCCAGGCTGCACAGCAAACCCTGTATCATCCATCCCTCAAGGAAAAAGTAATTGGAATAGATATATCTTTGCAAAAACCAACACCCCCCCCAAAAAAACCCTTATATTTGTCTACAATACAATACAAAAAACTTGGCTTTTCAGACTCTTCATGCTCTGAGTTCATATCAACCTCTTCTAATGAGGTCCTGCTGCCTGCCATGCCCACCCTGTCTGGCCTTTTCTCCTGCCTGGGATTCCCTTTCCCTACTCATCCATCTTGCAGTCTTTCCTGATGTAACCTAGATGCTCGTGCACCAGACACTAATCTATGCTCTGGGCATGAATTGTCTTGGTGGGTCTCATTCTTCAGTGGTATACTAGAAATGCCTGGAAGGCTTCCCTAGCACTTTGATTCAGGGGCATTCAGGGAGGGCTGGGAGTCTATCATAGTGGCGCATGCTTTTAATCCCAGCACTCAGTAGGCCGAGACAGGAGGATCGCCCTGAGTTTGAGGCCACACTGAGACTACATAGTGAATTTTAGGTCAGCCCTGCCAGAGGGAGACCCTACCTTGAAGAATAAGAAGAAGGAGAAGGAAGAGGAGGAGGAGGAAGAAGAAAAGAAGAGAGGAGGAGGAAGGAGAAGAGGAAGAGGAAGAAGAAGAGGAGGAGGAGGAGGGGAAGAAAGCAGATAGGACTGGGAAATTTTTCATCTCTAACTCCATGGTGGGATTAGATGCTTGCTGGTCTAAAGTCACAATTTGAGACCTTGTTTCATTTACTGCTCTAAATGGGAGAGCTCCCTATGAAGTAGGCACTCTCCGTTTTCAGAGTGGGCCTAAATGCTTGTCTGAATGGGCCCCATGTCCTTGGTATTTATTCAGAAGGGAAATCTCCATGTATTATCCTTGAAAAGGAGGCTTGTCATCATTTCACTCAGAGAGGTCAAGTGACTTATTCAAGGTCTCATATTGATTAGGAAGTGAGAAAAGGAAAGGTTCTTTCTTTCTTTCTTTCTTTCTTTCTTTCTTTCTTTCTTTCTTTCTTTCTTTCTTTCTTTCTTTCGAGGTAGGTTCTTGCCAGGAGGTCTTGGAATTCACTATGTAATTTCAGGCTGGCCTCAAACTCACTGTGATCCTCCTTCCTCTGCCTCCTCACCGCTGCCATTACCTGCAGGAAAGGTTTATTTTTATTCAGTTTTTTTTTTAATTAAAAAATTTAATTATATGCCAGGCAGACACCTGGGTCACTTTTTGCATCCAGCTTTACATGGGTGGCTTGGAATTTGAATCCCAGCCACTGAAAGTAAGCACCTTTACCACTGAGCAACCTTGCCAGCCCCCTGGGGAATCATGAAGCATAAGACAGCTGTCACACTGGCCTGTAGTCAGGCCACAGACAGCAATGATGTGGGTTCTCCACTTGCTTTCTCTTCTTTATTCAGAACCCCAGCCCCTGGCGTGGTAGTGTCCTTATTTAGGGTGGGTCTTCCCACCTCATTTGACCCAGTCTAGAATGTTCTTCACAGACATGCCCAAGATTCATCTCTTAGGTGATTCTAGATCTTGTCAAGTTGACATCAATATAACTTCACCGGGAGAGATGCTGGGATTAAACCTTGGATCTACCTCCAGTCTTCTCATTCTTTCTGATGGAGATGTCCATCGTCTCTTCCCTCCCTCCTTCCCTCCTTTCTTGAGACCCCAGGCGTCACGTATGACAGGTAAGTGAAAAATATGTAGTTTCTGCCCAAGCTCTCTGGAGGATGTGGCCTGAGCGATCCAAGCAGCCTGGGGACCATGTGACTTCATCCTCCCTCCTCCTCATGCTGCCAGCAGCCCCATAAAGGCTGGGGTGGGCAGCGAGACTGCACACCAGGCTCCTGAGCTCTTCAGTTCTTCACACAGCCTTCAGGAGCCCCGGCTATGGCGCATCACCTTCTGCTCATCGTGGCTCTCTTGGTCCTGGGTCATGTGCCATCAGGTAACCTCACCTTTGTGTTTTTATGTAAAATGAGCAAGCAATAGAGTTAGGTGTGGTGGCACAGGCCTTCAATGCCAGCATTTGGGAGGCTGAGGTCGGAGGATTTCCTGTGAGTTCGAGGCCAGTCTGGGATTACAGATTGAGTTCAAGGTCAGCCTGGGCTAGAGCAAGATCCTGCCCCCAACCTCAAAAAAAAAAAAAAAAAAAAAAAAAAAGGTGGGGCTGGTGGCGCCACACCTTTAACCCCAGCGTTTACTGTTTACTAGGGAGGCAGAGGTTGGAGGATGATTGCTGGGAGTTTGTGGCCATGCTGAGACTCCATAGGGAATTCCAGGTCAGCCTGGGCTAGAAAGGAGTAGGCTTCCAGGTCCTGGAGGCCCCACCGCCCACTTGAATGCAGTTTAGAGAGAGTTGCTATATAAAGCCGCGCTTCCATTCTCTAATCTATAAAATGGCATTTACTCACGAAATATTCATCTGAAACACATGGACTGTGGGTAAGGCACTATTGTGATTGTTGGGGTTTGGCAGTGAATGAAAATAAAGCCCCTGCTTTCATGGAGCTGACTGACACTTTAGTTGTGTGGTGACAAGGTGACAAGCACAATAAAGGTCAGTTGAGGGGTCAGTGTAGAATGTGGAATGGGGTGCGGTGACCAAAGAAGGCCTTTGATAGAACTTCTTAAACCCATTTTATATTTTAAAATTTTATTTATTTTTTTCATGCACGTATATAATGTCTTTTGAGCTTATTCCCTTCAATTAACTTCTCTTATCTCTTTCCCTCGCATTAAACCCCCACTAATCCCCATTTTACTTTGGTGCCTTTAACAAACTCCTTTAGCCAAGCATGAGCATGGGTGGATGTTTCTTTACTGTGGAATGTGGAACTTACCAGTGGCTACACCACTGATGAATTCCCCTCCCCCAGCCACCATTAGCTGCTATGGTGGGAGGTGGGCCTCATGTGCCCTTCCCCCATCCTAGTGACATACGGACAGGCTCAGTCTTGAGCAGGAGACCAGGGCTGCTGGGAGTCCAGGAGTGTTCCTGCCATGCCTTATCCCCAGAGGACAGCATTTCACAGCACTCTTCCCCATGCTCATCTCTTACATTCTTCCTTCCCCCTCTTCTGTAAAATGCCTGATTTTCTTTTCAGTTTTTTGAGGCAGGGTCTCACTCTAGCCCAGGCTGACCTGGAATTCACTATGGAGTCTCAGGCTGGCCTTGAACTCAAGGTGATGCTGCTACCTCTGCCTCCGCAGTGCCGAAATTAAAGGCGTGTGCCACCATGCCCAATGTAAAAATTGTTTATAGTTAACCTGTATTAATTACATAATACCAGCTTTCATATGACATTTTCATCATGTTCACCCCTTGTCCCCTTCCCACTCCTCAGGATTCTTTCCTTTTTCTCAATTTGCCTCCCTTTTACTTTCATGCTTTTTATTATATTTACTTATTTAAAAATTTTGTTGATATATATATATGTATATATATATATATATATTTGAGAGAAAGAGAGACAGATAGAAAGGGGCAAGAGTATGGATGGGCCAGAACTCCCTGCCACTACAAATAAACTCCAGACACATGTGCCACTTTGTGCGTCTGGCTTTACATGGGCACTGCTGGGGAATCAAACCTAGGACTTCAGGCTTTGCAAGCAAATGCCTTTACCCACTGGGCAACCTCTCCAATACTATGCTCCTTTTAGTTTATTTATTTATATTTATTTATTTACATTGTTTGTAAGTAGAGAGAGAGAGAGAAAGAGAGAGAGAGAGAGAGAGGAGAGAATAAAAATGGGTGCACCAGGGCCTTAAGCCACTGCAAACAAATCCCAGATGCGTGCACCCCCTTGTGCATCTGGCTTGCGTGTGTCCTGGGGAGTTGAACCTGGGTCCTTAGGCTCTGGAGGCAAGCTCCTTAACCGCTGAGCCATCTCTCCAGCTCAGCCCTATGTTTTCATTTTTTGGTGACCTAAGCGAGTGTCATTAGAGTTGTTTACAGAAGCATGGGCACTTTGCAATGGCTACACACCTCTGTCTCCCTCATCAACCATTAACTGTGTGTTTATCCTCAGGGAGGGCTGGGACTTTGTTTCCTTTCTCTTTTCTTTGCTGTTCCTTCCTTTCTTATTTTTGCTGTGGTTCTGGGGATGGAACCCAGGCCCTCACACCTGCTAAACATGTGTATACTCTGAGCTACAACCCCAGCCTCACAAGGTGAGTTTATTATGAAAATGTATTTTTAAATTTTTTTTCTGTGTATGACGTGGATTGTGTTTATATGTACATGTGGAGGCCAGAGGTTGGCTTCGGGAGCCTTCCTCAGACTTGGCAAATTGAGATTCTCAATTTGGGCTGGCATGGCGAGTACTGTACTCACTGAGCCATCTCCCCAGTCCCTGTTATGGAAGACTTTAACTTGGGCAAAAATGAAAGCATAATAATGTGAGGGCTTGTGTGTGTGTGTGGGGGGTGCATGCGTGTGAGGGCCTGGGTGGGGGTGTTGCATGCATGTGTGGAGGCCAGAGGTTGACTTCAGGCGTCTTCTTTGATTGCTCTCCACTTCTTTCACTGAGGCAGAATCTCTCGCTTGTCATCTGAGCTAGTCTAGTTAGCCAGCTTGCCCTGAGGATCCCCTCTCTGCCTCCAGAGTCTCGAGATTACAGGTGTGTCACTGTGCTCACCAAGCATTTATGTGGGTGCTGGGGATCCAAACTCAGGTCCTCATGTTTGTGGGGCAAGTGCTTTATTCCCTGAGCAATTTCCCCAGCCCATAACGATGTGATTTTTTTAAACAAATAATTTATTTATGTATTTATTTCTGAGGAAAGAGAGAGAGAAAGAGAGAGAGAGAGAATATAGGCATGTCAGGATTTCTACTGCAAACGAACTCCAGATGCACACACCACTTTGTGCATCTGGCTTCACATGGGCACTGGGGACTTGAACCTGAGTTGTTAGGCCCTTCAGGTAAGTGCCTCAATCACTGAGCCATCTCACCAGTTCAGATGTGAGTTTTTAAAAGAAAATGTTATTGTAGAAAATTTCAAACAAAAGCAGAAGTAAAAATTATAACAACACGAACTTGAACCAATTTTTTTGTCCCCTTCCCATGAATTATTTGGAGGCACTTAAAATATTATTTATTTGAGAGAAAGAGAGAGAGAGAATTCATAGAAAAGAGCCTCCTGCTGCTGCAAACTCCATTTATTGAAGGAATAAACGAGAGGCTGTATCATGATCCAACAATCTTGGAGGAGTTACATAACATATTCACCCCAATCCTTTACTTTTCTATGGTTAGAAACCTGAAAATCTGGTTTTCTATGGTTAGAAATCTGAAAATCACTGAAATCTGGCATTAAAGAGGCCCCTATGTGTCAGGGGAAGTTTGTGTAATGGAGCCTGTAATGTAATGTCATTTAAGTTTGTATAATGAGTCTTGGGTTTGAATGTGATTTTTCATATGACTGTAATGGCTACATGACTTTGCTAAGGCTGTAAACCTCTTTGGGTCTCCTCAGTCTCTTTACCTGTATAGCAGGAAT
>PVHP010026762.1:0-24359 GCA_004024765.1 Zapus hudsonius | reverse complement strand
ACTTTTGTCACAGCCCATTGGCCAGTCCTGGCCACATGACCACCGCCAGGAAGCATGTTTCCTGGGAAATGTCATTCCATAGCAGGACACAAAAAGTCTGCAGTTCAATTCTTTTCAAGAAGAGGACAGGGAGGGTGAAGAGCAGTGTCTAACCAGCAGCCATCCCTCCGGGCTCACAGGGAGACACGAGGCGGAGTTGACAAACCAAACGTAATTATGTCAATTTTTTTTTTGCATTCATTCTACCCAGAAAGCATTTTCTGGTGTTCACATTTATTTGAAAACAGTCTGCAGCATTCTGAGATATAGTCCCTCGGGAAGAAATAACACAGCTGCTGCAAACAAAGCAGATGGGAATTAAGCCTGCTGGAGACGCTCCAAAACACGGTCCCATTGTCCGCTAAGTGCCCACCCTACGAAGAATGTGGGCTCCAAAATAGAAACTTTATGAAACTTTGAAGCATTCAATTAATGTAAACCTTCATGAATAATGCAAGCTGTGCACTAGGGTTTGCTGTGCAGCCGAGAGAGAGAAGAAAGATAAGCATGTTCATCTTGGCTTTAAAAAAATTAAGAAAAATTCAGAGGGAACATGGGCATTTAGGGGTGAAGCATGGGACTATTAAAATGGCTGCTCATGGTATACTTCTTGGCTGGGGATGGGGCTCAGAACAAAGGCCAGCTGCCTTGCCAGGGATTGTCCCTGGCAGAGGGTGGGGACAGTTTACCCAGGTTCAGTTCTATATGCTATTAAACAGGACAAGTCTGGCCAATGGTGCTTGCAGGTAGCCTAAAGATGCTCTCTCTAGAGCGAGGTCATCTTCCACCAGAATTCCTTCTTTTATATTAATGATTTGTCTTTTGTTGAAGCCAAGAGATCTCTGGGAGGGGCTGTGCAGCCCAAAATATAACCTCTTCCATCCAACCTCTAAAATGTCTTTTGCAAAATTTTGTTATGAAATATTTCAGACTTACAAATGATACAGTTCCCATGATATTAAAGATAAAACGATAGTTTAGTGACTGCCTGAGTATACATCACCCCACTGAACATGATCAATAAAGCCGAGGCTTCTGGAATCAAGCACAATCCTTTCCTTGTCCCTTAACATGACAGCCATCCCGGATATGACTTACATCATTCCCAAGCATCGGGTATTGCCTGAATGAATTATTTCAATGCTTTCTGCCTTTCTATTGGTTCAGGCTGTTATCATTTTCTCCAAAACCATCCATTCAGCACACACTGAGCACCTTCTTTAGACCATCTTCTCTGTCCTTGCCTCTGGCTCTCCTGCTGTCCCATTCATCTCCCTCAAAGCAATCCCAATAGTCAACTCCTGAGCAAGAGCATCACATGGTTTCCTGTTGCCTGGAGTTGCATCAGTTAAGTTCTTGATGCTGGGACAAAGCACCTGTCCAAAAGCAGCTTATAGATGGAAGAGATTTAATTCGGCTTCCAATTTTGAGGGGAAGTTGCATCAGGGAGAGGAAATTATGGCAGCCCAGAACAAGAAGCCGGAATAAAAGGACAGCAAGTGGGCCTGGGGACACACCCCTAGTGACCAACTTCCTCTTGCAAGGTTCCACCACCTGAAAGTTCCAGAACCTTTCCAAAACAGTAGTGGCTGGGGATCAAGTAGTCAAACACATGAGCCTATGGGGACATTTTACATTCAAGCCACCATAGAAGTCCCATGTCTTTAGCAAAGCATGCAGTGACCTCCAGAGAAGAGAGTGGATAAGAACTAAGTAGCAACCCTATCAGCTTCACTGGAACGAGCCTGTGTCCATGAGCTTGCAGAGCTGCCCCATGGGATTTCTGTGCTGTACCCGCTCATTTTAGGAGAGGGAAATCACAGACTTGTTAAAACCCCATCTTGACACTTCTTGGAGTTCTCATTCCTATTGTAGATAATAATTTACCTGATCTAATCACTAATTTTCTTTCTTTCTTTTTTTCAGTTTTATGTAACAGGGATTTGGTGTGAAGGTAGTCCAGGCTGGCCTCAAACTCACAGTAATTTTCTTTCCTGGGTCTCCCAAGGGCTGGAATTGCAGATAGAACCACCATGATTTGCTCTTCCATAGGCCTAAAATTTTTGCTGGATTACGGTTGCCCAGCCAGGGACCACATTTTTTTCCTGTCCAGTTTAGAATTTGATTTTCAGTCTGTGAGTATGTTAACTTGATACTGTTTCTTGGTGCAGAGATAAGACATATGACTCCTAGGGCAAAGAATTTCGGCTCTCATGATGCAACAGCCGCATCAGCACTAACAGATTTGCTTCTGTTCCTACTGTCTCCAGGTTTCACAGGGGAGGGTGGGGTCATCCCAGATGCACGCTCTGCTGCATGCAGTGGGCTTATGTGGCAAATGAGGGGTACCAAGCTTGAAGAATCACGACTTTCTTTTGTGACAGGGTCTCCCTATGTAGCCCAGGCTGGCTTTGAACTCGTGATCCTCCTGTATCAAACTTTCTAGGGTTGCAGTAACGTAATCCATTATGTTTCCAGAGGCAATAAGCAATATTCTTGTTCCTGGTGGTGTGTGCATATATGGTAGGAGAAGGAATGGGCCCTGCTTCGTCTGATCTCCCTTTCCCCTCCTCTTAGCTTGATGGTTGGAGTGGCACCCATCAGCTGGGGTCCCAGAATGACTATGAATGAAGAGTTGCCCACAAGTGTGGTGCAGCTAGGTAGAAGCCAAACCTGGGAACATTCACTTCAGATTGTCATGTAAAGGAGAAATAAGCTTTGACTTTGCAAACCATCCGAAGAAGTCATTTGTTATCGTGACCCAGTCTGCCCTTCACTGATACAGCATCCAACTCTGAAGGATAATAAGGATTTGATGATATTTCAATGGCTAATGTTTATGCAAAGCTTACTGTGGGATCTTGATAAATGCTATGTTAGTTCATTGCTATTCAAATGGCACACTCGCAGTAATCCACTTCCAATGAGACCCCACTTGTTAATAGCTCATTAAGCTAGAACTCATCAATGAGTTACCCATGGGTGAGATGGGTACCCTCCTGTTCCAGTTCCCTCTCAATAGCCTACAAGGTGAGAGCCGAGCCTTTAACATTTGCACCTTCGAGAGGAACACTTCATATGCAAACAACCTTGGTAAAAGCAAATAAACTTTCTTGAGATCACCAGCTAATACAATCCCAAACCCACTTCATTAAGTAACTCCAGTAATCTTTAAAGATAAGCTCCACTTTATAACTGGACATCAAAGATACTTAAAAATAGTTTTAAGGGCTGGAGTAATGGCTCAGCAGTTAAAGGTGCTTGCCTGCAAAGCCTGACAGCCTGGGTTCTCTGATTCCCCAATGTCTACATAAAGCCAGATGTACAAAGTGGTGCATGTATTTGGAGTTTGTTTTCAGTGGCCAGTTTGCCTATACATTCTCTCTCTGTCTCTGTCTGTCTGTCTGTCTGTCTCTCTCTCTGCCTTTCGTTTTCTCCCTCTATCAAATAAATAAATAAAAATAGTCTTAAAATTTAAGGACTAGAGAGTGGCAGAAACAGGCTGAGGTCAAGGCCCAGAGCGGCCTCAGTATGCCCTCAGGTTTCCAGTGCTTCTGTTTCTGGTTCTTTCTTTTCTCCCCCTGATTCCCTGTCTCTTCTTTCCTCATTTCCTTACTACTGAATTCCACTTTCATGCTAGAGAGCACAATGTTATGCAAAAAATAAAATAAGAATGCAGCTAGAAGGTTTGCGGTTTGGTTTTAGCTCTTGCAAGTTGTAATTGTGAACTTGATAAGACATCTTCTCTCTGAGCCTCGGTTCTCTAGTCAGTTTCTTCCCTGTCTTATACTATGGTCATGAGGTTCAATTAAAATAAATTGCATCACACGTCTTTACACATTGTGAACCATTTAGAAAGAGCAAATGTTACTCTCTACCTGCATCCGACATGGCAGCATTTCACAATGTTGCAGGACAGTAGTAGCACCCACTTCCAAATGCGTTAAAATGCACCCAGAGCTGCTTTATCAGAAAATGGCTCAGTAGTTAAGGCGCTTGCCTGCAAAGCCTAACGACTTGGGTTCAATTCCGCAGTCCCCACATAAGGCCAGATGCACAAAGTGGTACAATATTGGAGTTCGTTTGCAGCTGCTGGAGCTCTGGCATACACGTTCTCTCTCTCTCTCTCTCTCTCTCTCTCTCTCTCTCTCTCTCTCTCTCTCTCTCTCTCTCTCTTTCTCTCGCTGCTTGCAAATAACTAAATTATTTTTTTAAATGGTGGTGGTACCCACACACTTTGCTCTCCATGCCCTGCAGGTGACTCTGAAACAGGTTTGAGAATGATTGGCATCCATGCTCACATATATGTTCAAGAATGCACACATGTGTTCATACTCCCATAAAATCTGACCTGCAATGTTAGATTTTTTAAAAAGCCAAGTGTTATGTTTCGAATGTGTCTCCCAAATTTCACATGTTGGAAATGTTACCCCCATTGCAGCACTGTTCAGAGGTGACATCTTCTAGGGCATCTCTTTTGGTGAAGTCTCTGTAGGCTCTATCTGTTTAATAACTTCTGTGTGTAATGAGGAGCCCCCATGGGAATTCTGCTGTCCTGGGAATACAGTCACTAACAGTCCAGAATGCAACCTTGCTGAGAGAACACCCATCTGCCCTCCTTTCTCTATTCCCAAGGGACATCCAGGAATTGGCCTTATTTTAGTCATTTTCAAAGTCACAGAAAGTGGGTGAAGATGTTGATGAAATAATCTCCTCTGGAAAATGGAATCTACCCACTGGAAGCAGTTCAGCACTGCTGTTTGTGAATCTTGCTTTCTTGAGGACTCTGTCAGACATCATTAGCATGCCCCCCCCAGTGTGACTGTCAGTTGGCATCCTCTGTTGCAGGAAGAGTTAGTAACTCACCTACCATGGTTCCAAGGCTCGGTTCCAGCTGATAGTTGTGTGTAACAATGCCAGAGGTGACAGTCACTGTCATCGAGAGGCACGCCTTCCTCTGACACATTTCCACACCTCTGCGGAACCCCTGACACCCTCATCCAAGCTCCTGCAACCTTTCTGAGGGAATTCTGGGGAGAGTCCAACATACTGTGCTGGGAGCTCCCCCAGAGCCACAGGGGCTCCCAAGTGCTGCTGGCCCTATGGAGACGGAGGACCTCTTCTGCCTGCCTCTGTTCCAAAGGACAGGGTACCAGGTCCCCCAACTTACCAAGAGATGCTGGAAATACTGCTTTATTTTGTTTGAAATCACCCAGTTCACACTGAGGTTCGGGAGTCTAATTGCTAGTGACATCAGGCGAACCTGCTTGCTTTTTCCAAGTTTGATGTCTCCCATCATCTGGTGAAAGGAGACAAGAGCTGGGCCTGGTCAAGGTTTGGTGGCACTCCTGAGGATAAGAGCTTTCCCAAAGCAAGGAACCAGGCTGGAATGAGTCATCCACTACTACTAGCATGTTCGTTCTTACTAGACCCTGGAGGGGAGCTCGCTCCCACCTCATCTTCCTTGGTCATGAGAGGTGCATAATACCAGGTCTTCCACAGTGGAGTCAGCAGAGAAAACCTGGAAGCGAGACCCAGTGGGGAGGTCTCTGTGGCTGCTTCTAGAACCGTGAGGCATGCAAGATATACTGCAAGGAATCACCCCCAAAAGCATTTTCTAGAAGTCCTTCCTATTGGCTGGAAATAAAGACACGAGAAAAGAGAAAAAGCAAAAATAAATCCAGAAGTAAGAAAAGAAGAAAGGCAGGAAGAAAAGAAGAGAAGGAAAAGGGAGGGGAAATGAGATTGGATGGAGGAATGGACAGAGAAACTGGTATATTTATACGATGGAATCTTACTCAGCTGAAAGGAAAAATGAAATATCAAAATTTAGGAAAAAATGGTCTGACTTCGAGCAGATCTTATTAAGTGATCACTCAAAAGAGCAGAGAATAGAACGTCGCATATTCTCCCTCATATTTTGTACTTATCCAGGATAACCGTTTTCTTTATGCAGACTAGGAGATTGAAATTTTAAGAATGGACGCATTGTGATTAGCACCTCGGCCTACACCTTGGAAATATGACATGAGGTCTAAGCATTATAAAACAAAAGCAACACGTGTGTTTTAATTAATGACTTGAACAAATATTTAAAGTATGTTAAGCTTTAAAAGCAAGCCTTAAGCTATGGAGCGTAAGAAATTACATGTACCTAGAAAAGTCACCAAGATATGAACGATCATTATCTCTGGGTGATGGGGTCATGGGTGATCTTTGTATTTTCTTACATAAAGTTTATAAATTGCCTTGAATATCCCTGAATAATTCTTCTAATAAGATAAAATGACAATAATAAAAAATAATCATAACCAAGTAAAACCTAAAACATAAACCTGAGACATTTTCAGATTTTCCAGCAGGTGGCGCACTGACAAAGCCCGAGTCCTGGCAGTCACTCCACAGCCTAGAGGGACAGATGGATGTCTTGGTGGATCCAAGTCCTGACCCAGACCATACTTGGGGCACAGGTACCACCACAGTACCGTGGTGGAGAGGAGGCACTTGTAAGAAAGCACCAGAACTAGAGGCTGCGCACTCTCAGATCACTGGCCCCAAGGTTCATTTCTCCCCCCAACAGAGGCATAAACAGCGTTTGAGAAACCGCAGTGGTACAGGCAGACAGATGTCTCCTCCTCCCTGATGTCATTCGGTCAGAGGCAACGTTCAAATCAGTCTCCTTGGTGGGCATTTTTTGATTCATTGGCTTTGTGGTTCAACTAAACCCTGATGGTGAATGAGCTTTGGAGCAGGAGAAGAAAAAGCAGGAGGTTTTCTTACCCACAATGCTCTCTAGTCAGGGGAGTTACAGATTTTGGTCAACTAAAACGAGGAGTAGGCAGGCAGGGAACTGACTCCCTAGGACTGGACAGTCTGTTCCAGGAGACAGGCATAGAGAAGAGAAGAGAGGAAGGAGGGAGGAAAGGATGGATGGAGGAAAGGGAAGAGGAATGATGGAAAAGAAGGGATGGTCACTGCTCCTCTGGGCAGAGATGCTGGCTGGTTTCTACTTCTTATCCACATCACTTACACTGTGAGCTCGAGGCTTGGGGAAGGGAGGGCCGCCCTGACAAACTGCTTTCTCTCTCTCACAGCCAGAGGCAGGTGACCAGAAGGAACCACATAAAATGTCAGGGCTCAGGGAGCAAGGACCTGCGCCTCTCCCTCCACTTGCTAAATCCCCCTAGCCTCCCTCTGCCTTCGCTTCTGCCTCTGCCTCTGTCCAGGTCTCTCCCTCCCTCCCTTTTCCTTTCCCCTACCCCCTCCACTTGGTAAATTCCCCTTCTCCCCTCTCTTTGCCTTTTCCCTCAGTCTTCCTCTGCCTCAGTTTCTCCTTTCCTTCTAACCCTCTCTCCTTACCCCTACCATGCACAAATCCCTAGGCCATTATGATGGTGTGCAACCACATAACAGCAGCAAAAACACAAGACACACTCATGAGAACACACGCCAAACACTTTGGCTTAAAGGTGAAGTCCTAGTCAGTCTGTCTAGATTCGAATCCCAGCCCTGCCACTTCCTAGTGGGCCAGCTTTAACCAGGTCAACCAAGCTCTCTGCATCGTGGTCTCTACATCTGCCACACGGTGACAATGACAGTGAAGATGGTCTGGTACAGAGCAGAGCTGATGAGACCCTGCACACAAACACGTAGCCTGGTAACTGCAGTGAGTGGTAGTTACCACGTGCTGGCTTCACCTGATTTCTAAAACTGGCGAAGCTAAAGAGATTTGTGAATGGCCAAACGCTCTCCAGAGGTGACAGTCACTGTCATCGAGAGGCACGCCTTCCTCTGACACATTTCCACACCTCTGCGGAACCCCTGACACCCTCATCCAAGCCCCTGCAACCTTTCTGAGGGAATTCTGGGGAGAGTCCTACCCACTGTGCTGGGAGCTCCCCCAGAGCCACAGGGGCTCCCAGGTGCTGCTGGCCCTACAGAGATGGAGGACCTCTTCGGCCTGCCTCTGTTCCAAAGGACATCTGTCTCGTGCCCTCTCGCCTTCCCCAAATCCCCCCTGTGAACCCTGCCTTGGATTCCTAACCATTCAAGAGCCATGATTAAATATGGCCACCTAAGGACTGAGCAGATAATAACTTCTCTGAGGTGCGCACAGAATGTGCTGTGCTCCAACTCAGGGGGAACCTGCTTGTGCCCCTCTCCCTCGTCAGGCCTAGCTCAGAAGACCCTGCCTGCATGTTCTCCTTCCCTTCTCACTCAGGATAAGCTCCCCAGAGGTGTGTCACTGTCCTTGAGTGACATACTTCCACACCTCTGCAGACCTCAGGATTCTCCCCTCAAAACCCCTGCGATCTTTCTGAGGAAACCCCAAGGAGAGTAATGCTGGTCAAGAGTTCTCTGCGTGGATATTCAGGAGGAGGGATCCCTGGATAGTTTAGCCCCCACCAGTTGCCTAAGACTTGGGACCATTTTCACATTAAGTTTTCCTTCCAAAAATAGGGGGAATTTGACTGTACCAAGTCACCGTTCTCCTCAGATCATTGAGGGAGATATTTACAAACGGGTCATCTACTCTACCCCTTGAACAAAGGAATCGTGGACCCGACACCATAACGACCTAGTTTAGGAGGATCAGTCTGATTATTTTTCTTGCCTTGTAGAGGAGAAAACTAAGACCCAGAGAGGTCAGTCAAGGTCAGTTGTGGTCGGGGGCTGGGCACACTGTGCCATCATGGCAACTACTGGCATTGGCTGCAGGCAGGTGAAGTTGCTGCAGTGGTGAGAGTCCCTCGTCCATATCCATACCATGCTTGAAATATCAGCCGTTCACTGCACTCTGCAAAGGTGCCATGGCCAGGGTTGTAGACACACACACGCAGACATACATATATACACATATAATACATATATACACACATACAATACATATATACACACATACACATACAATACAAATATACACACACATACAATACATATATACGCACACATACAATACATATATACACACATACAATACATATATACACAATACATATATGTGCACACACAAATAATACATATATACACACACATACAATACATATATACACACAATACATATATATGCGCACACACATACAATACATACATACACACCATACATACACACACAATACATATATACACACACCATACATACACACACATACACACACTCACATACACACACTCACATACAATCACACACACCACACATACAAACACACTCACACACACACACACACACACACTCACAAACACACAAGTTTGCCACTTGAGCCAAGTGGTGCTTCACCACAGGCTCCGTCCTTCCTGAGAAACTACTAGAATCTCAATCTGTTCTTGTCATTAGGAGAAGGATGGGCAGGCGGATGTTGCCTCCAGATAGGAGGACACCACAAACAAACCACAGAAAAGATGCATGTGTTCAATGGAGCTGAATTTTAATTGATACTTTCTCAAACAGTGTTCTGAACCAACATCCCTCAGCCCCCAAAGATGATGAAGGGGGTGTGGTTTAACGCCACAATTAGCAGACAACCCCACAACAAATACAGTAAACATTAATCATATTAAATATCGAACACAGGCTTTGGTACGCTTGAAAAGCAATGGGTTTAAAATTTTATTTTACAGAAGACAAAGCAACGATTGTGGAAGAATTATTGTAATGTCAGTACTGAAGAGAAGTAATGTAACATTCTGGAATTTATATAAAAATTACAGCTTTGTTGTGTTTCACACTATATATAGTAATTTAATCATTTGCAGCTGATTAATTTCAGTGAAGGAAAATGTAACATTATGCATCCCTAATGGAGTTCCAGGGTTTGAATTCTAATTGTAAGCTGGGAGCAGTTTAAGTCTAAATTAGCAATTAGCTTGGGCAAGGGACATTTAGGTCGAACGGGAGTCGTCTGTTGACATGCACTAAGTCAACACAAGGGCAGAGACGGGCAGTCAGAGAACACTGCGTGCAGAGAGCCTTCTCTGCTGGCTCGCTAGGATTGCACACGTTAGCTGACTATTCCATCCCTTTGGTCTTGGTCAGAGTCTGTTCAGTGGGTGTTGGCGTTTCCTTTCACAGCAAGGAGACTGAGGATCAGAGAAATGAGTGCCACATTGAGAAAAAAAATGGTGGCGTGATTTAATCCCAAGTGTGCCAGCTTCCAAGATAGCATTCTTTTAACATCTTCTCTGGGGCATATTTGGTTCACTGTGAGCTTCCCCAGAAGGGCCAGGATCATAACTCAGTGAAGCAGACAGCACCATGGTCAAGTGCTTTACAAGTGTTAGCATGGTGCTTTCTTCCCCAGCCCTGCAATTGGTACTGAAAGCCTTCGTCTTGGCCATAATACTTAACCCCTCTCCAAGATGGGTTCAGATGCCAGGCTTCTCCATGTGGTAGTCTATTGGGGATTGGGTGTTTGGTTGCCACAGTTCATTTTGGAGTGGGAACTAAGGAGATTGCTGGGTGTATCAGTGCCAGCCCTCCTCCAACCCCCTCTGCCTGGGTTGAAGCCTGTGACTTCTCCAGGGGTGTGTGTTCTGAGGAACCCCAGGGTTGGTTAGCTCTGCGTTTCGGAGTGCCCATGTCCAGGGATCTGTGTTGTATTCAGCACACTTGGGTTCTCTTCTTTGTCATGATGGCTGGTGAGAC
Organism: Zapus hudsonius; assembly: GCA_004024765.1. Lineage (NCBI taxonomy): Eukaryota > Metazoa > Chordata > Mammalia > Rodentia > Dipodidae > Zapus > Zapus hudsonius. The sequence goes on along the minus strand of PVHP010026762.1, from coordinate 13,678 downwards.
TCCAGACAGGATGCGCTCCAACTTCTGGGTTTCCAACACAGGATGGCATGGAGATCCCTCAATCAGCCACAGCAGACATGTAATGTGAATGAGAAATAAACCATTGCTGTTATTACCACCCACCTCCCTGGTGTTGATGGTGCTGCTATAGAAGTTACCTCTGACTTCTAACCCTGGGACTGTTGTTGCTGCTTATTTAATCCACTTTCTCAACAGCCCTGTGGTGGGGTGAGGATATCCCCCAGAGCATCACACATCTGATTAAACCTCATATTAACCCCCAGCTGGTGGAGCCTTTGCGAGGTAGGCGTTGCTGCAGCTGGAGGGAGGCCTTGGCGTGTTATGACCCAGCAATTCTTGCCACACTCAGCAAGGTCACACTACTTCCTCCCCCACTGATGTGGGAAGATGTGACACCCAGCTTCCTGCCATTCTTTCCCTGCCATAATGAGACTTCCCTTCCAAACTGTAAGACAGAAATAAACCCTTTCCTTCTGTAAATTGCTTCTGGCTGGGGATTTTTGTCCCGGCAATGAGGAGTTAACTGTTATAAGACTTCTCAGCAATAGATTGACATTTATATCTCTATCCGCCCCACTCTTACTTCCCTTTCTCAAATTCTGATGGGATAGAGGTCGCTATTATTTAGATATCCTCACTCTCCAAAGGGGCCCAGTCTGCAAAACTCCAGGTAATGATTAATCTTGCATTTCAGTCGACAGAAAGGAAGAGTTGGAGGCATCAATAGAGAGCATATTGGTGAGTTCTGATGTTGTGAAGTGAGTGGAAGATTATTTAGATAAACGGATTAATCTGATTGAAATGGTTCCCAGAAGTAAATGTCAATGAACCAGACGTGGTAATTTCTTGCTCATGAAGTAGTGTTAGTATGCATGTGATTTGAAGTTTATGTTAAAACACAAGCATGAGATTACCTCTTGGGCTGTGGATAGTGGAAGCGGGCACAGAGCCACCGTGAGTTGGAACTGTTTGTGTCAAATATGGTTAGCTCAAGCAGGGTGATGGATGCGCCAGATTGGAGGTTCCTAGAATTTAGGGATCGTCAACAAGAAGGCCAGGCCAGAAATATAGCTTTTGTGTAAAAATTAACATCGAGCTCTCTATAAGCAACAGTGAGGCAAACCGCATCCGCCCATGTGCCAGAGGCTCTGCTTCAGTGCTTTGGGAACAAGTGTCACCTTCAGAGGGAACAGTTGCCTTCTGGAAACATGGGTGGGATCTTAGCAAACAGTGGCTCAGTCACATGCATATATATGGGTTGCAAAAACGGGTTGCTATTAAAACGTTTGCTAAAAAATGATTAAATACTGGAGAAGCATTAAGTTAAAGTTTTTGTTCTGTTTTGTTTCTTTTTTTATTTATTGTAGAACTTTCTCAGAGACTCTGCCGTGGTGATGTTCACTGTGATTCTCTAGACATGCTTACAGCATGCAGCAATGATTCCAGTGTTTTTGAGCACAGAACTCCGGGTCTAGGGCTGAAGAGATGGCTTAGCGGTTAAGGCGCTTGCCTGCAATGCAGAAGGAACTGAGTTTGGTTCCCCAGTGCCCATGTAAAGCCAGATACACAAGAGGGTGTATGTGTCTGGAGTTCATTTGCAGTGGCTGGAGCCTCTGGCGTGCCTATTCTCTCTCTCTCTCTCTCTCTCTCTCTCTCTCTCTCTCTCTCTCTCTCTCTCTCAAATAAATAAATAAAATATTAAAAAAAAGAACTCCGGGTCTATATGTGGATGGATAAACAGCTGGATGAAGGGTTAAGGGATAAACATGGGCAGGTATAAATACATATTTGGCATCTCTTTAGACTATTTGTAAATGGTGGTGGGGTTGTAATGAATCTTTATGTATTTATTTTGAGTGAATAAATACACATTCCTTGATGTGAACCCTTAGAATGCAACTTAAACGAGCTGATGAATGAAGACATTTTTGAACATAGACAACACACTTCCAGCCAAGTGTAATGGTCCATACCTATAATCCCAGTACTGGAGAGACAGAGGGACTGAGATAGGAGTTTGAAATTAGCCGGGGCTACTTATCTCCCAAACAAAAGGAGAGAAGGAAAGAAGGCGGAAGGAGCAAAGGAAGGTATGATGGAAAGAAGGAAGGATGAGAGGGAGGGAGGGAAGGAAAGGAAGGAAGGGAGGGAAACACTTCCATATAAAAGAGGGTTCGGCAGTAAGGTTATCTCTTATCTCAGCTAAGAAGTCTCAAGGCAAGGTGATTTCAGGATGGGTTAATTTTTTTCTGCCTGCTCTGCTTTCCACTGCATAAAAGCCAGGTCTGCCTCCTGCTTGCAAAATATTGCTTCAGTTTCCCATCCCAGCAGACATGGTCTTCCACTAAGTTAGAGGGAGCATTTCCTCCTGTCGCGCTCTTCTAGGAGAGAAGGTCTTTCCTACTAGCTCCCAGGATACTCCCCTTAGATCTATGTGACAAGGTTTGGGGTTTGTGATGGTTAGGTTTTGTTGTCAACTTGATCTTTTTAATTATCTTGGGTAGGTCTCTGAGGATGTTTACAGGAAGGCAGCCTCTCAGTAGGGGGCAAGATGTAAAGAAGTTCAAAGAAGCTAGAAGTAAACATCCTTTCTTGTGTTGGCAGTGCAGGAAGGATATTCCACAGACTCAGGAAGCCATTAAGTCTGGGGAAGAGCTGCAAGACCCCCACCCTAAGGCTATATAAAGGGGAAGAAACTCTCCTGGGCTCCCTACTTGTTGGCTGCTGGTGCTTGTTCATGACTTGCACTTGCATCCTGCTCTCCTACCCTTCTTGAACATTAGAACCCAGTTTCCTCAGCCTCACATTGTGGACTTGAAGAGCAGCCACTCCCCAGGGAGCCATCAAGCCTTCTGGACTGGATTGGGACTGCTGAGGCCTCCAGCCACGTGGACTGAACAGCTACTGGTTTCTTCACCTGTGGGCCTGCAGACTGCTATTGTTGGACTGTCGTAAGCTACCCCAGTAAATTCCCTTTTACTACAATCCATTCTGTCAACTCTGTTTCCTCTAGAGAACCCTGACTAATACCTATGTTCTGATTATGATGGAAGCTGAGAGGGGAGCATTTGTCATCTTAAGTCACATAAGTAGAAGGCAAATGCTATCAGCTAGGGACAGTGCAGTGGAGGGGCCTCAGGATGCTGGAGAGAGTGCCTGAAATGTGATTGTGCCATCTTAGTGATTAGTGTGGGTTCTTAGTGAAAGTGTGAGATTAGGAGACAGACCCCACACAATGTTGCCAAGCTCCTCCTTAACCCCTCCCCAGTCGGAGCTTTGCCTTGCCTCCAGCACAATGAAAATGGGTATTCTTGTGGGTATTCTTGTTTGATTTTTTTTCTTAAACATTTATGTACTTTTTTTCTGGTGATGTTTTTTTCAATTCTCCACCCCAATACCCTAACAGCAGTTAGGGTTATTTCTTCAGAGGAGGGATTGTGACTGTTAACTCCTTCAGGCAAGTTCCATAGACCTCCCTCCCCTTGAGTGGGAGGTGTTTCTAACTAGAGTTCAAACCTAAGTGCTAAAACTGATTGGTCAGTTATGGACCAACCAGCTATCTCTCTACTCACCTGAGTCAGGGAACACTCACTGAACAGATAATTTTATCTCTTTTTCCCTCACATGGCCTAGCAGAGTGCTTTAGGTAAGATTTCCCAGCCCCTAATGGATGTGCTGAGGGGCTGGATTTCTTTCCCACAAGAACCTTTCCTTCTCATGATCTTTTCTTTTCCTGCTTGTTTAGCTGAACAGCATAGATTTTGGCTAAAACCTCTCCCATGTGTTCTCTCCACACTGGTGGCTGGAGATCTCTGTAACTTCCCATTTTCCTTTAAATAAAGTCTCCCACTATACTTTATCATCTGGTGGTCTATAGTTTTTATTCTTTAACTTTATAGACAAGAATTTGGGTACTCCTTAAGTTCTGAGGTGCATTGGAATTTGGTGGGTATTATCTAAATTCTAATCCCCAGCTCCGCCATTACATAAAGAAAGCCAATATCTATCCATCCATCTAGAATGGACTCATGAGGTTCTACAAGCTAAAGCGGAATGCCCACAGTAACCAAGCAGAGTCATGGAAAGTAGATAGTAGATTCCATCAAGTCCAAAGGCTAGAGAGGACCAGTGTCCACTCTCAGAGCCACTCAGGTACAGTCAGCAAATTCTTCCTTGACTTTTTTGCTGTGTTTAGTTTTCACCCAAATGGATGAGGTCTAGGGCAGAAGGCATTCTGTTCTTCTTAGTCTATTGATTTAAATGTTAATCTCACCCTGAAACACTCAGAGAAACCCCTGGAATAATGCCCAACCAACTACATGAGCACTTGGTAGTATCCCTGTCAAGTTGATGCATAAAATTAACCATCCCATTTAGGCAAGTTGCCTCCTCAATCAACCTTAGCCATCTCATTTGTACAAAGAGGTTTCTAATTAACTTCTGAGGATCATGCGAAATCACACATTTAAAGTGCTTAGTATAGCCCCTAGCACTTAATTCGCCATCAGTATGAGATTTTTAAAGAGCAAAACTGAACTCGTTGCAATAATCATAGCTGATCTTCCATTGACCCTTCTATTGATGCTTAGCCCTACAAATGCTGAGTCATCCATGTCCAAGAATGCTTAGCACTACAAATGCTGAGTCACACATGACCAGGATTTCTGAGAGGCTGGGCTGTCCCACACAGGCTGGGATCTTAGTCTGTCCTCTGAAATCACCACACAGCCACAGAACTTCTACACAGGACCCCTACAGAGAGACCCTGCAAAACCACTTGACAAGAAGGCTGATGGGCAGAGGCAGGTATGTACCACCTGGGGATGGTCATCCCCTGGAGGATTCCAGAGCTGAGTTTGTAGCAAAAGTAGAAGGAAATCCCTTCCTGGAAACTACTTCTCAGTCTCTTGGGCAGCTCTTCTCCCATGGTTCCTTCATTCAGCCAATACTTATTGAGCATATGCTATGTTGCAGCCCTGTAAGAGAGGTGCTCAGAGATGGTTGCCCATTGAGCTGAGCCAAAGATACTTATTCAGTTGTCCAATGGAAAGCTGTGGACTTGGGGCCAAGTTCTACATTTTCCCCAGGCCCCACATGTCAACGGGTCCCAGTGCCTGTGCCTCTGGAAGCCTCTGCACATGTCAACGGGTCACAGTGCCTGTGCCTCTGGAAGCGTCTGCAACTACAGGGGAAGAGGCTTAAGGATTGATTTCCCAGCTCTGACCTTTGACAATGAGAATAATGGCTGCTTAGTGCACCTGATCTCTAAATCAGATTTTCTGTGCTGGCCTGTGGCCAGTATGCCACTTTAGGGTACAAGTGGACAAAGAGAAATATAGCTTCTTTCCCTCTTTGTCCGTTGTCTTCTGGAATTTTTTAGCCATGTCTAAGAGTGGAAACATGAGAAGAGATAGAGCTGAAGTTTTCTTCTTCTTCTTTTCATTCCCCAAAGTGTGTGCTTTTAAAAAATATATATATTTATTGTTCATAATGAGTTACATTATTTAGTGGGCAAACAATGAGTTGTTATCCCCAATTCCCCAATGCTCCCCTCCCCATCCCCAATAAGCTGGATATCCTCCTCCGTGGGTCATCTGGATCAGTTCTTGTAGCAGGGGACCATGGATAGCCTAGTACTCAGCCTGGTTCTCCTGGCCCAAAGTGTGTGCTTTTTGAAGGAAAAAAGATGCAGGCGTTGATCAGCATTTCCAGTGATGTCACGCCGCTGAGGTGCATGGGAGCTGACAGTTAGTGAGCATCGCAAAAGTGGCTAAAGCCGCACTAACCCTGGAGAATTCAAAGCCCCAGAGGAACAGTCTCACAGATCCCAGGCCACAGTTCAGTATGAACAGCGCAGCAGTTTCTCTTTCAACATGGGAACAGGTGCGCTATTTCTGTTGGAACACCAGATGAGAGATTTGGCTTGTGTTCAGGAATCATGATGTAATGCAAAATAGCTTTTGGTTGTTCTCTGCTAGCAAAGTGTGAGTGGTCTGCATATACTTAAATAAGCCCATGAATGATGTGAAATCTCTGAGGAGGCACTTCCTGATAAACAGTATGCTAGCCACTTTCATAAAACTGAATGTATATGTATATGTGTATATATGTATATGTATATATGTGCATATATGTATATGTATATGTGTGTATATGTGTATATATGTATATGTATGTGTGTATGTGTATGTATATGTATATGTATATGTGTGTGATAGTTTTGAGTTAATGTCCACCAATAGAATTTATTATAATTGTGAATTGTCTTCAGCCTTCTGGCTGGAGGAAGTGTCACTTTGGCCTGACCTCCTGGGGTCATGATACCCTTTCTAAATTGGACGCAAAATACTAGGGATAGATATACAAAAGAAAAGCCAGAACCTCAGTCTGGGAGTTATGCATTTTTGTGAGTTACAGTGTACTTGCTTGAGGTGCTGGTGGTGGGTTCTCTCTCTCTGCTTGCTTCTGTAAAAGGGAGCCAGCCTTTTTCCTTAACTTCCCCTGGGTCTGTTACTTCAATAAATACTTTCCTCCCCAAAATTGTGCCTGGTTTGGAGATTCTGACTATGACAATGTGCATGTGTATGTATATGTATAAGTGCATATATATGCATATGTGTATGTATATGTACATGTGTATGTATATGTACATGTGTATGTGTATGTATATGTATATGTGTATGTATATATGTATATGTGCATGTGTATGTATATGTGTATATATATGCATGTGTGTATGCATATGTACATGTGTATGTGTATGTATATATATGTATATTATATGTGTATGTGTGTATGTGTATGTATGTATACGTACATATGTATGTATACTGTGTATACTGTGTATGTGTATGTATGTATATGTATATGTATATGTGTATGTGTATGCATATGTATAAGTGGATATATATGTATATGTGCATGTATATGTGTAGATATATGTATATGTGTATGTATATGTGTATGTATTTACGTATATATGAGTATGTGTATATATGTATATGTATAGTATATGTGTATGTATATGTATATGTGTATGTGTATGTATATATGTATATATGTGTATATGTGTATATGTATATATGTATATATGTATATGTACATGTATATATGTATATATATATATATATATTTCCAAACTTAGAGAAGCATTAAAGGAATGAGTAAGAAATATCTGTATATCCTTCACCTACTTTTACCAATTGCTAATATCTTGGTATGTTAATATCACTTTCTCTTTCTAACACACACACACACACACACACAATATTAGCCACAGTCAAGTTTCACAAAGTACATGCTGTAACCGATGCTCAAGTTAAAAACAGACGACAATAAACACCCTAAGATTTACCACTTGGGTTTCTTCCCTGCCGTCACTATCCTGATTTTAATATGGAAATAGGGTTTGCATATTTTTGAACTTTGTGTAAATTGGATTAAATGTTGTAAATTCTTTTTAAACTCCAGTTTCTTTTGCTCAACATTGTGCTGATTATCCAAGCATCCATTCTCAACACTTTAGTGTATTAAGAATTCTATAGCAAGAGCCAGGTGTGGTGTGCACACCTTTAGTCCCAGTACTTGGGAGGCAGAGGTAGGAGGATCGGCTATAAGTTCTAGGCCACTCTGAGACTACATAATGAATTCCAGGTTAGCCTGGGCTGGAGCAAGACCCTACCTCAGGGAAGGGGGCAGAAAGAACTCTATAGAAATCAGGATTGTGAATGCTATTACCTGAGAGATTAGGTACAGAGTTGGGGGATGAGGACACCTGCACTCTGCTCCCACATCCAGGCCCTTAGACTGCAATGCTAAGAGCTGCTGGGACAAGCATGGGAGAAGTCGGGCTTTCTGAAATCAGTACCATAGGGCATGGTTTTGAGAGCCAAACAGACCTGAGTTCAAGTCCTTGTCTCACTGTTTTCCAAAGGTTGTATTTTTAGAATTCATTTGACTTTTATAGGCCTTAAATCCATCATCTGTAAAAATAGGGTTTGTGACAGTTAAATTCTATTATCAATTTGATCAGATTAGGAATCAAGAGACCCAGCTCTTGGGTGGGTCTGTGAGGGTGTTTCCAGGAAGGATTGATGGAGGGAAGAAGACCTACCCCAGAGAGGGTGGCCCTCCCACCCTTCCACTACATATACATACATACATACATATATATATATATTTTTTTTTTTCCAGGAGAACCCGATGCCTTTTGCTGGCTGCCCTCTCAACTCTCTGGGGCATGCATCTACCTCATCACTGCTATCCTTTCCGGATGCTAGAACTCAGCTTCTTCAGCCTTCTAACATGGACTGAAGACCAGCCGTCCTCCAGGAATCCTCTAGGCCTGCAATGCCAAATTGGGACTGCCGAGGCATCTAGCCTTGTGAACTGAGCAAGCTACCAGGTTTTCCAATTCTCCAGCCTGCGGACAGCTATTGTTGGACAGTCCGGCCTGTAGCTTGTAAGGTAATCTAATAAATCCCTGTTGTAATACACATTCATTCTCTGGGCTCTGTTCCTCTAGAGACTCCTGACTAACACAGGGGTTAAAGGAGATTAATATAATCACCTGGCATGTGGTAGATGTTAGGTGTAAATTTCTCATCCTGTTCCTTCCCCTTAAAGTCACAGTATCTCTAGCAAATCAGACTATTTTACCTCTTCTCTCCTCCCATTTGGCCCAGTGGCTTACAAGGCCAGGCAACATAAGAAAAGAATCAGATGAAAAACTTTCTCCAGACTGAATGAGCAATGCCTAGGTACCTCTGTCCAATGTCTGTATTTGCCATGTGCCCCCTAGGGGACCCAGATATCACTACCTTCAACCAGGAGGGAAGGCTCATTGCTGTGAAGAGAGCCAATCCTCTTGGCATTTAGCATGAATCCTCCTGAAGTGGCTTCCTCTAGTCTTTATCCCAAGAGCTGAGATTTGTTAAGGAGGTAAAGGGGCCTAGGACTCAGGGGCAGAGCCCACCGACTGAGCTGCAAACTATTGTTTCATTAAATGGCCTGGGCCAGGCTTAAGGCTGGTTAATAGTTTTTACCTCCAGAAATGTTCAAGGAATCTAGTAGCTTCTGGCATAGCTATCTGTGGATAGCAAGTCTCTATTTCCTGATGTTGTCAAGAATCTGGGCTGTTATTCCTTCAGCAGGATAGCTGGACATTGAGGTATGGGCAGACTGGTGAGAGGCACTTCACATTTGCTATGTGATCTTGGGCAAGTCATGCCCACTCAAAGGCTTCAGGTCTTCGTCTCTGAGATTCGTGTGTGTTACATTATATAATACAGGTTTCTTGTGGACGCTTTTGGTTTTTGTTTTGTATTGAGATAGGGCTTCTTGTAGCCCAAACTAGCTATGTACCTGAGGATGACCTTGAACTGATCCTTCTGCCTCTACCTTCCTAGTGCTGTGATTACAGGCATGTGCCTATACCAGGTTTATGCAGAGCTGGAGATGGAGCCCAGGGCTTGGTACATGAAAGTCAGACACTCTACCAACTGCCACCATGAGTGTCTTTATTCAAGAGGACAAGGGGAGGTTTGATCCTCACAGAAGGCAGAAGGAACAGGGCTCACAGGAGTCGAGGGAGAGGAATGAGCTGTGACATTGCTTCCTCTGGGAGACAATGTTTCAATTCAGAGACCATGAACAGATTACTTAACCTTTCAAGAGTTGTAAACCGATTAAATGAGATAATTCGTAGGTGGTAGGGGTAGTTTGCAGCATGGCTGTATAATTGTGTGGCAAGGAATTTTCTCACCTGATTTATTTGTTTATTAATTTTTGAGACAGGGTCTTGATGAACCTAGAGTTCACCAGTTCAGCTAGCCTAGCTAGCTAACAAGCCCCGGGTCTGCCTGACCAGCACTGAGATTACAAGCATGTGCCAGCTTTTTATGGGGGTTCTGGGGATCTGAACTCAGGTCCTTGTGCTTTGCATGCAAAGCACTTCACCCACTGAGCCATCTCTCCATTTCATTGGTTCATAAAATTAAAAATTTGGGGGATGGGGAGATGGTTCAGCAGTTAGAGGTGTTTGTTTGCAAAGACTGATGGTCCAGGTTTGATTCCTCAGTACCCACATAGAACCAGAGTCACAAAGTGGTGCACACATCTGGAGTTCGTTTGCAGTAGCAGGAAGCCCTGGTGTACCCACCCTCCCTCTCTCTCTCTCTCTCTCTCTCTCTCTCTCTCTCTCTCTCTCTCTCTCTCTCTCCCTTCCTCCCTCCCTCTCTCTCTCAAACAAATAAAAATATTACCTAACATACACAAAGTTCAATCTCAGTATTCCATTCCCCATAAAAATATAAAAGGAAAATTTGGCAATCACTGGCAAGGAGGTATTGCACAGTAAGAACAGTTTAAGCAAACAGAAAGTCACAACAAGACAACAAAGCCCTAGTATTACCATCAATGTCCCCCAGCAGGGTGATCTGTATGACATTATGACAGATCCTGCTGGGTTGCTATGGTTATCTCCCCATACCTACTATGTAATTAACTGGGAAGTTGCTGTCTTTGTGACTCATAAAGTCCATGTCATGCAGGTATTCAGAAAAGAAAGATTGTGTGTGTGTGTGTGTGTGTGTGTGTGTGTGTGATGTTCACACTAGCATTAAACATCATGTGTGGATGCAGATGCACACACATATGAAAAACACCCATGCACACTGGAGAATCTGTGTCTCTTGCATGCTTTGGTGACTAGATATGCTTCAGCTAAAGCCCACACAGATGCAGAGTAGGCAGACCTTGGCTGGGGAACCAAACCTGGGCTTTCTTTCTTAGCCAGGATTCTGCCAGTTACCAGAAACAGAAGATCAACTTCAATAATAAAAGGGGGGTGGAGAGAGAGAATGCATTGGCTTACTTAACTGAGAAATAAAGGTGATGGTTCCAGGTACAGCTTATCCAAGGCTCAGTAACAGTCTCCAGCCCTGGATTCCCTGACTCCCATGCATCCTGCTTTCCTGGACTTACTGAGCACAAGCCCTCTCGCTGTGAGGCCTCCCTCATTCCCAGGTGGCTGCCCATGTCCTAGCTTTGGATCCACTAGAAAAAAAGGAGAAGTTGTCTCTTCCAACAGTTCAAATAAAAACTGAACCAGTGTCACCTTGGCCTGAATTAGATCCTAGGCCTGGCACATGTGGGGGAGGGTGAGTGCTTCAGAATGAAGTCAGAGTACAGAAGCACGGCCAATGAGTGTGGCTAGCCAGGCTACAGGCACTCCAGAAGGAGGGGGATTCTAGGAAGCTAGTCCCCACACAGATAGTCTGCATTCTTTTTCCCCTTTGGCTCCACCTCAGTTTGACCTAATCTACCCTTCTTTGAGTCCATGCTTTTGATTCTTTGCTAACTAGGACAAGGACCCAAAAGCCGGATCTTTATGGACACCTAATCATTCCCTGAACTCCAAAAATCTCGGAGGATATCCAATTGATCGGGGATGGGGAGGGGTGGAATTGGGGAATTCAGGATAACAACGCATTGTTTGCCCACTAAATAATGTAACTCATTATGGGCAATAAATATATATTTTTAAAAATCTCCTCAGAAGCTTTATCTATGGCCATTGGTTTTGATGGAGAGAGTATGTGACTTGCAAAATAAAATTACTTGCGGGGCTGGGGAGATGGCCCAGTCAGTACAGTGCTGCCTTGTTAGCATGAGGACCTGAATTCAGATCCTCCGCACTCACGTAAAAGCTGAGCATGCTGAAGAATACCTGTAATACCAGTGTGGGGGACGCAGAGACAGGAAGACCTCCAAGGCTTTCTGGATAGTTGGTCTAACCCAGTAGATGAGCTCTGAGTTTAGTGAGAGACGTTGTCTCATAAACATAAGGTGGAGGGCCATTGAGGAAAACATACATTGTTGACCCTTGGCATACACACGCCTGCATGAGCACCCTCCCCACACACACAGGTGCCACACTTGTGAACATATATGCACACAGATAACACACACATATACCAAAAAATTATTCGCTATCTTGCTCTTCCTGGGAAAAAAAATGCTAAACTCCTGGGCAAAACTTCTGACAGATTTGGCTTTTTGCAGAGAATCTGTCTTTTATTTTTCCTAATAATATTTGAAGAGGAACTTGACCTGGTATATAAGTGCTGGGAATCCATTACTGCCAAAGGCCAGTTCTACTCATTCAGAGGGTGAAACCACATTAGGGAAACATAGGAGTCATTTGTTTATTTTTGTGCAGTGGTCCCTGCTCTCTCCCTGGGAGAGAGGGTCCTAGGACTTAGAATATACCCCAGTGATCGACTTCAATCCACATCATCTAGATAGCACTCGGGGCACACCACTGAAGGGGAAAATCAATATGTAAAGATCCAAGCTAAAATGCTGCGTGAGAAAGATGAGTATTGCTACGTTTAGAAAGTAAAAATGTTCTAAACAGATAAACAGTAAGCAAAGCGCTTTGATTTGTACTGTTTTCCAGTCCATAAAACCCTAATATCCACCAACGTTTCATTAAGAGCTTCCACACCACGCAGCACGCCTGCTGTGGCCTGAGCAGATTGAACGAAAATGCTCTCGGAGCTGCAGACCCAATTTTTTGCAATGTTGTACATGGGCGCTAAATGGGGGAGAAATCTGATCCATCATGAGCAAGCTCTAGTTTAGGGAGAAAGTAAATGCCACAGCTAAATGAACAATATCTATCATTCTGAAATGCGACTTTTCCAGTCAATCAAAAATAGGTAGGCAGAGCACATTTATTGAAGTGAAGAGAAAAAAAAAAAAACAGCAATGAAAGGTGTAACCAGATCCTCCAGCTTGCAGAAACACAGAGGGTTTGTGTTTTGAATAATAAGGTCAGTGAAATAAATGTTCAAATTATGTCTGAAAATGGTTCATTTGGACTCCTTGCTTCATGCATCCTCCAAGCCAGCTAGAACTCTGTTTTATGAAACCCCTCACTAACATATCAAAGCTGCTTCGGCTGTGCTCACATCCATTCCCACGGTGGTCCAATGAAAGCTTTCTGAGTGACTAGCAGAAACCCAGGCCCTATACAGTAATATTTCTCATGATGGCCTCCACTCTGTGACTACAAAGAAGAGGCCCTCATAGGAAGTCAGTAAGCTTAATGTGAATTCTGAGCCTTGAGGCTGAGAGGCCATGAACGAATGGTGAAATTACTCTCTGAGCCTGTTTAATCTGTAAAATGGAGGCAGGAGCTATTCTGCTCCATCCCTTGGTCTTGTAAATTAATCATTCACATTTTATAACTATCTGCTAGGCTCCTCTGATGGGCTGGGAAGGTGCTGGGGGCGATGATTTGACCCCTGTCCTCAGGAGGCTCTTACAGTGGAGAGAAGGGCCAGAAGAGCATCTGTAAGGAAGGGAGCTCGAAATGACTGAGTGAGAGAGGAGAGAGATGGAGGATATTCTCACATGGGTGGGGCGGTGGGGGGAGAAAGAATAAGAGGTGCTGAAAGCATTTTCAAATGGCCACGCTGGGGAGAACAGATGGGGGAGGCCAGAGCCCTGGGAAGTAAATACAGCCTCTGGCTCCCTTGAAGAGTCTGCCTTGACCTTGAGGGTTTCTGTTGGAGGGAGGCAGTGGTGGCCAGGTCCCAGTAGTCTTGAAAGGCCACTTCCACCTCACCCCAACTTCTCCAGTTGAGGAGGA
>PVHP010026761.1:0-24383 GCA_004024765.1 Zapus hudsonius | reverse complement strand
ATGTCTGTGAAGAAGGAGGTTGGGATTTTTATTGGCATTGCGTTGAATCTGTAGATTGCTTTTGGCAGGATTGCCATTTTTACTATATTGATTCTCCCTATCCATGAGCATGGAATGTCTTTCCATCTCATCACATCCTCCTCTATTTCCCTCTTGAGTGTTTCAATATTTTCCTTATATAAGTCTTTCACTACCTTGGTTAGTGATATTCCCAGGTATTTTATTTTGAGGATATAGAGAATGGGACAGCTTCTCTGATGTCTTTTTCCGAATGTATGTCTTCTGTATATAGAAAGGCTACTGATTTTTGTGTGTTAATTTTGTATCCTGCCACTTTGATGAAGGCATTGATCACCTTCAGGAGTTTACTAATACTGCTCTTTGGGTCTGAAATATATAAAATCATGTCATCTGCAAAGAGGGATAGTTTGACTTCTTCCTCTCCGATTTGTATCCCTTTTATGTTGTTCTCTTGTCTTACTGCTTGGGCTAGAACTTCAAGCACTATGTTAAATAGCAGTGGTGAGAGTGGACATCCCTGTCTTGTCCCTGAGTCCTTGAGTCGTTCCCCATTGAGGATGATTTGTGCTTTAGGAGATCTGTATATTGACTTTATCATGGTGAGGTATAGGCCATCTATGCCTATTCTTTCCAGGGTTTTGAACATGAAGTGATGTTGAATTTTGTCAAAAGCCTTCTCTGCATCAATTGAGATGACCGTGTGGTTTTTGCGGGTGAGTTTGTTAATGTGGTGAATTATATTTATCAACTTTTGTATATTGAACCATCCCTGCATCCCTGGGATGAAGCCGACTTGGTCAGGGTGAATTACAGTCTTGATGTGGGTTTGTATTCGGTTTGCTAGGATTTTGTTTAGGATTTTTGCATCCAAGTTCATCAGGGAAATGGGTCTGTAGTTTTCTTTTCTTGTTACATCCTTGCCTGGTTTGGGAATTAGGGCGATGGTAGCTTCATAAAAGGAGTTTGGGAGCCTACCCTCTTTTTCTATGCCTCTGACAAGCTTCAAAAAGAGAGGTTTCAGTTCTTTGATATGAAGGTTTGGTAAAATTCGGCTGAGAAACCGTCTGGACCTGGGCTTTTCCATTTGGGGAGGTTCTTGATTACCAATTCAATCTCTGTGATTGTTACTGGATTGTTTAGGATCTTTATCTGCTCTGGTCTGAGCTTTGAAAGTTGGTAGGTTCCAGAAATTTATCCATTTCTTCCAGGTTCTCTAATTTTGCGGAGTAGAGGTTTTGGGAGTATGACCTGATGATACTTCCAATCTCTTCGGGATCTGTTGTTATCTCACCCTTGTCATTTTTTATTTTGTTAATTTGGGCCTTCTCTGTTTTTCGTTTGATTAAGTTGGCCAGGGGTTTATCAATCTTATTGACTTTTTGAAAGAACCAACTCTTTGATTTGTCTATTTTTAAAATTGTTTTCTTTGTTTCCAAGTCATTAATCTCAGGGACACAGCGTGTCTGCTAGTCAGCCATCTTGAACTGGAACCGTGATGGTTAAATTTTGTTGTCAACTTGACCTTTTTAGTAATCTTGGGTGGGTCTCTAATGTTGTTCACAGGAAGGCAGCCCTCTTAGTAGGGGGCAGGATGTAGGGAAGCTAGAAATGAACATCCCTTCCTGGGAGGGTAGTTCAGGAAGGAAATTCCAGAGACTCAGAAAGCCAACAAGTCTGAGATAGGGTTGGTAAGACACCTGCCCTAAGGCTATATAAAGGGGAGAAATTCTCTCCTTGGCTCCCCTGCCTGTTTTCTGTTCTGTGTGTGTGGTGTTGGTAATGGGGTTCTCTCTCTGCTTTGACCTGTGAAAGTGGGGCAGCCTCTTTCACCATTACAGAACTTCCCCTAGATTGATAACTTCAATAAATCCTTTCCTCCCATAAACTGTACCTGGTTTGGAGATTCATCCCAGCAGTGTGTTGCTGACCATGTCACATATGATCAGAGGACTAACTTCAATTTTATTTTTTGCATGTATATTTCCAATGATCTCAGTACCACTTGTTAAAAAGATAGCTCTTGAATTGTCTTGGCACCCTTCTTACTTTTTTTGTTTTTCTTTGCTTTGAAATAGGGTCTCGCTCTAGTCTAGGCTAACCTGGAATTCACTATGTAGTCTCAGGCTGGCCTTGAACTCACAATAATCCTCCTACCTCTGCCTCCCAAGTGCTGGGATTAAAGACATGCATTACCATGCTCAGCTTTTTGGCACCCTTCTTGAACTAAACTGACCATGACTGGGGACCTACTTGTAGTATGGGATATTTGTTTTCCATATTACTAAATTACACCAAGCCCCTAAGTGTTACAGCTAAACACACTTTCGCCCATTCTGTCATTGTACAGATCATGACTGGGGCCCAATTAACAGACCTCATTTTTATTGCTCTCAGGTGCTATTTTTTGATTCATCTGTTCATTTCACTAAGTTAAGAGCTTGGGGATGTGCAGCCCAATGTCCCATCCAAGACCATGTTATCTTCATTGTCAGCTATTCATATTGGTTCAGACATACATATATATATATATTGGTTTTTGAGGTAGGGTCTCACTCTAGCCCAGGCTGACCCGGAATTCACTATGTAGTCTCAGGCTGGCCTTGAACTCATGGTGATCCTCCTACCTCTGCCTCCCAAGTGCTGGGATTAAAGGCATGTGCCACCATGCCTGGCTGGTTCGGACATATTTAATGAACTTGGCATCAGATGACTTAGCTAAGTACTGGTTATAAGAAAAGGCACATGCCCTCATAGGGCAGGCATGGAGGTGAGAGAGAATACTGAAATAAACTAATGTGCAAGAAGATTTTGAACTGCCCAGACATCACTTAGAGGAATTGCTTATTTAATTTAATTTTGTATAGGGTGTTCATGGATGTGTAAGTGTGCTTATAAGTGTGTGGGTGTAAGTGCAAATGTGTGTAGGTGCACGTGGCAATCAGAGGCTAATGTTGGGTGTCTTCCCATTTTTTCAAGACAGTGTCAGTGAACACAGAACTCACTGATTTGGCTGGACTAGCTAGCCGCAAGCCATAGAGATCCCTTGTCTCTGTCTCCCAAACCCTGGGATTATAGGCATGAATACCATGCCTGGTTTTTATATGAGTGATGGGGATCTGGTCCTCAGGCTTGAGTGGCAAGCACTTTTCTGACTCAGTTAATATCCCTAGTCCCAAGAAATCCCTTTAAACTATGATTGCTTTAGCAGCAGTTATGTCTTCACTGTCACCTAGAAGCTGGTCATGTCTCCGTGTCACTACTTGCAATTCTCTTCAGTAAGTGCTGTACTCCAAGGGTGGTGCACCTTGTACCTGATGCTGACATTAAGGAGGACATTCTTCATTACTGCTGAGACAGATGTACTGTGGATGGCAATGAGCCTCTCTAATGATTGGTCTTGCTTTGAGCTTTAGTGGGAGACATGGCAGTCCTAAACTGACCACTTCAATGTGTTATGTTAGAGAGGATCTGCTATGTTCTTTCCCCTTCCCTTCCCTTCCCTTCCCTTCCCTTCCCTTCCCTTCCCTTCCCTTCCCTTCCCTTCCCTTCCCTTTTATTTTGAGGCAGGGTCTCACTCTAGGCCAGGCTTACCTGGAACTCAGTCTGTAGACCAAGTTGGCCTTAAACTCATGGCAATCCTTCTACCTCAGCCTCCTAAATGCTGGGCTTAAAGGAGTAAGCCACCATGATCTGCTATATCTGCTATGTTTTCATGGATAAATAGTTGCTGGGGTGTGGGTCATGCTCTCTCAGCAGCAGCCACCATGTTATATCCATATTCTTCCTCTCTGTAAAAACTACTATCTTAGTCGGGTGTAGTGGTGCTTGCCTTTAATCCCAGCACTCAGGAGGCAGAGGTAGGAGGATCCATGAGTTCAGAGCCAGCCTGAGACTACCAGGTCAGCCTAGGCTAGAGTGAAATGATACCCTACCTGGAAAAACCAAAAATCAAAGAAACAAACAGATTTTAAAAAACCCTTCTATCTTGCAAAAGGACTGACTATACAGCCAAATGAGAGTATTTTGTTTAAGAAGAAGTCCTATTGAGATTAATGAAAATGAAATATGCAAGAGGGAAATCCTTTTTCTAAACCTGTATCATCAGAGATGAAAATGGATCTGTATGGATGAAATGCAGTCATGACCCTAGAGCCCATCATAATGGCTGACATGTAGCATCCGACAGGTATCTGCTGCATGGATCAATGCAAACTCTGCACTATCCAGGATGTTAATTCCTTCCCTAGGTCTTTTTGTCCAGATGCCTTTTCTCAAAGGTCCTCTCAATTCCAAATATTGGAGGGGGGGAGTTATTGCTGTAGCTCATTTTTTCTTTTAATTCCTTCTTGATCGATGAGTCACTGCCTACCCCAAGGCTCTAAGGTAGTATTAATGACCGCCAGGAAGCACCCGGGACATCTAGGCAAACTGGATCATTCCAGGAGATTCATGAGCACATTAATGATCTCCACTGGCCAGCTTTCTCTGTGTCCTTAGGGCTTTGCCCTCCTGCCTTCACATATTCACACCAGCAGTTTTCTTCCAAAAATGATGCCTCCAAAATTAAATTTTTCTTAATGACTATTAGTTTCCATTGGATGGATTGTTCATCATATAAGGGCAACTGTGGATAATATACTGGTCCTGATTTAAGTAATATGGGGAGGTGGTGGTGAAGATGGGTAGGGCCTGGACTAAGATACTTCAGCATAAATATTTGTTTCACACAAAATCTATTACCACTGGCCTGTCTTTTTTGATAATGTGCTACCACACACACACAAACAGAAGTCAGATTTAATATCCATCAATTGAACTGATCCCATGGAAACAATAGTGATTGCTAAGATGAAGGATGATGGATGCAGATCACGTTTCCTGGCTGCAAAAAAATCAAAACTCTGAACCATCAAATTAAATTACTCATTAAGACCCAGGCCAAATAAGTACGCTCTGTATTCAGGTATCAATGCCACCAGATGGACAGAGAATGAGGTAATGTTGGAAAAGAATAATTCACTCCCCTGTCCTTATAGGTGGAAACCCAGCATGCATGTGTAAGTCACTGTTAATTCATTCAGCCTACATTAAGATATGGATTAAATTGCCCTGTCCTTTGTTTCTAACCAGAGCACTTGGTGTGGGTGCTTTCATTGCTCTGAAAAGCGAGCATTTTATTCTTTTATTATGACAGAGATGATAACCTTTGGAGCAGGTTCCAGGCAGCGCAGTGCTCTGGGACAGCAACCCTGGTAACAACTCATTCATGATAATGGCTGGCGATGTGCAGTGCAGTGTACCATCCTACACTCCTGGGACTGTGGATTCCTATCTCTATTTTGGGGATGTAGGGCAATGGAAGAGAGTGAGGCCCAAGGGAGGGGAGCGAGGGGAGAGTTTCCAGCTCTGAGATCCAGTGACTGGCTGGTAAGATTTTTCTAGTCCTAAATCCTCCAAACATTCCTGTATGTCAGACTGTCCCAGGAAAACTCTGCCTTAGATTCATTAAATCCAAGTCTCTGGAGTAGGATCAGGGAACTGTAATTTGAAAACTCCCCAGGAGCCTCTGATAACAGGCAGATTAAAACTGTGGCATCTGACTCAGTGCTTCTTTGCAGGGGCCCTAGCATCCACTTTCTTTCATCCTTCATTAGAGACATGAGGTTAAGGAGTCATTTGACATCCTGGCATGGCAGGAGTTTAATGTCAAAGACTGGTCTGCTCTCAAAAGTACACCTTTCCCATAATAGGGTCTGTGGGTGTCAGATCACATGCAAAGAAATCAATCCCTCATGTAAGAGAATCTTTTTTTTTTTTTCCGGTGCTGAGGACCGAACCCAGGGCCTTGCGCTGGCTAGGCAAGCACTCATCCACTGAGCTAAATCCCCAATCCCTAAGAATCTTAGTCCTTTGTTCCTTTACCCTTGGACCCCCCCCCCCCAAACACCCTCTCTGAGCTGTGCCTGGAGCAAGGATTCCAGGAGACACTGCCATTCCTAAAGCCAACTGACACTCGCAATGACCAAGAAGCTATGATGTCAGCTCGAAAGGCATAGGTGTGTTTGGGCACCTCTCTAAGTCAACTCCAAAATACTACTACTAATAGGTTTGGAGCCATTAAACTGCTTTTTCTCATAACTTAGCAATTTTAAGCAAAATAGCCATATTTGGGGGTCTCTATTCTGTATCCTTAGAATTGCATACCCGTTCTTAGAATAAAAAACAAGAACTGGAGAGTATTCACACTGGGATTACAATGTTCATTAACCTTGGGTCTTTCTACTAAATGTTACAGGGAAGATGTCAGGAACAGTACTAAGTGCCCATCAGCAAGACGAGTTACTTGCTGCTCTTCACTGTCAGCTGCTTCTGCTGATTTGGTTTATCTGCCTCGGGAAAAACTAAGAAAGGCCAATTAAAACATTGCTTAAACTTTCTTACACTTCCAGCTTTGAAAGGCACTCTGTACTCTTTAAGTAACTCCAGTACTTCAAGCCTTGCTAACGTGTTTCGCTAATGGAAAGCTTTAGCAGGAAATGCCTGAAGTCCAACCACACTCCACCCATCGCTTTGTAGTGGCACTAACAGCAGGGCTGTTGCTTATCATGGCGAGAAGTTGTCTGACTCTCCACTGCGCCATCACGACACCACTCATGCGCACAGATGCACTAACTATCTCCTCGGTAACTACTATAGGGTCCTACTATGTGCAAGTGTGTGCCAGGCACCAGGATGCAGCCAGCTGCTTCCTCAAGATTACTCTTCGGCAGGAGGATGAAGTGGAGTCAACGATGCTGAGTTAAAGTCTTGTTTTGCTACTTGCTAAAATTTTATTACTAAGGTATATCAAATATGTGAAATAGTGATACCTACTCCTTAGGGCACTGTGAGGAAGTGCTCAAACCCTCCCTTTTCCTGTGACAACCTGGACTCTCCTTCCCACTCTGCCTTCTGTGGCGCTTTCTAGGCGCTGCCCTTATGGGATTGTCACTTGTTTGCCAGCTGCTCAGTCTACTACTGGTTTTCTTTAGGCAACTCTTCAACCTCTCTGCTAGAATTTAGTTCCAACTATTTCTCCATCTGTAAACCAGAAATCTTTGATGACCTCATATTACCTGTTGAGTGAAGGTTAGCCCCCTTGGCATGGCCTTCTAGGCTATTCCCCAGTTGACTACAACCTAGAATGGTACTCCCTCCCATATACTGATGGAGTTCACCTGCATATACATTTTCAAGCTTGCATGTGTATTCTCTAGGATGGTCTCAGGGCATTTAATGGATTCTCAAACTGCTAGCATGAACCATCCTGGCCTTTGCCTCCCCATCAATCATCCCCATCTCTAGCTAGGGCTTACGACTCCAGTCCCAAGATGATTTTCCATTACCTTATGAAGGTACATACTGCTTGGGATTTTCTCTATAGTGTTTATTAGACAGGGCTCTCCAAAGGAAAAGAATCGATAGAATGAGTCCGTGGATTCCTGATCTGATCAACTTGACAGCAGAACTTGACCATCACAATGCTTACCCCATCTGGAGCAAACCCCCAGCTTGGCTTGTTGGAATTGTTCAAGGTTATCTCAAATGCCAAGTTCTCCAGATACGAACACATTTCGTCATCAGATGGAATTAATCTCTATACTATGCCTCCCAACACTTTGAATTTTGATGATCTCACTGGGGTAGATTGCATCCTCTCCCTCGTGGCCATTGTCAGTTGGCACTGTAGTGTCTCCCTTTAAAAATAGAACATCCCCATCACATTGTCGGGCTTGGCTGTGAAACCTGCTCTAGTCAAGGAAACCAGGCAGATGCAATCATGGCCACCCTGTGTCTAGGCTTCAGAAGGCAAAGAAGGTGTGCTTGCCTCTCTTTCTCTTGTGCAATCATGAGGAGAACATAATAGCACTGGCTAGTTTGCTGATCCAAGGCAGATGATGGCCATGTGGCACCAACTTGAACCCAGCCTGTAGTATGAGCCCTAGCCCTGAAGTCTAAACCAGCTCTTACTTTTAAGTTTTTTTTTTTTTTTTAGAAGGGGTCTCATGCTCGCTTTGGCAGCACATATACTAAAATTGGAATGATACAGCGATTAGTATGGCCCAAGGATGACATGCAAATTCATGAAGAGAAAGGGTCTCATGTTTTCATTTTGGTTTCACACTCCTTACATAGGGAAAGATGACCTTGAACTTTCAATCCTCCTATCTTTACCTCCCAATTGCTGGGATTACAGGTGGGTATCACCATGCCCATGCCTAATAATCAAAAATTGTTTTAATTCATTGATTTTGGGGAGGTCTGACACCCAGCACCACTGTGCTCATGACTTCTGTATTGCTTGTATACTACTTTTCCATGTACACGCCTAATCTTCTCCAATTGTAACATCCGGTAGATGAAGCTCTATTGCCTGTATCTTATTGACTTAGTCCATTTCTTGAATAGCATGAGCACACTATATATTTTTGCTGATTTCAATTGGATAATAATTTACCGAGGTTTAAAATCACCACAGGCAGTCATTAGTTAGTGATGTCATGATTACCGCCGACTACCTCCTGGGCTCCTGATGACAGTACCAAAGCAATCTGACAAGCTTCCTGAAATGCTTCCAGGAAAGATCAAAGTAACGATAACTATGGAGCAGTGCACAAATAACTATGAGTTATTAGGCCAGTAATGGCAGGGTGACTCTTTTCAAGTGTGACACAGGTCAATTAGTAAGAGGAACAAAGGAGTTCAAGTTCTTGTTCTGTGAATAGCAGATTTTGGGCCTGTCACATATGCTCAGAAAGGGTTCTTGTCCCTACAGATCTTTTGAGAGACATTTTTTTTCTTATCGCTAAGGATTTCAGCTAATGCATGGATGTTTAACAGGATGTTTGTTACAGTAGTCTTAGGAAATGTGGTAGGAGCTCGGAGGAAGCAGAGTCTATCTCAGAAGCAGGTTACTGAGCACACTCCAGACTAAGACCTGAATTCTCCTTCCAGCCCTGGATAGTTTCATATAACCAACTGAGTGATCTCATCATTTAGCTTATTCAAAAGGAAAGGAGCTGAGGGTGGTGGAATGCAGTCCTAATATTCTATACATGTCTTTTTTTTTTTAACTTACACTAAACTATTTTTATAAATTGTAGCTTTGTGGCATTTTATTCCAAAAAGTTGGTGCTCATATACACAATCTAATATGAACTTAGAATTCATCATACATTTACTTCACTTCTAGTAAATCGTTAGCTTCTCTGACTTTGGCTGCTATAGAAGGAGGACCACCTTGGTCTGGGTGATTTAAGAGCATAATCTGTCGATGAGCATCTCTCATTTTTCCTTTATCGGCAGTAGGGCTTACACCTAGTATCAATGCTGCTTCCTGTTTTGTTATTTTGGGTTCAAAGCCAGTTCTGTAATAGCCTCCACTGAAGGCTTTGGCAGACTTTGAAAAATTTGTTTTACTTGAGGTTCCGCATGTTTGTGGCTTGTAAAACATAACGACCTGCAAAGCCTGCAGCAGTATGGTCAGTTCGACTGCTACCACTGTACTGACCACGGCTCAGGCTCAGCCCCATAGTCCCCAGAGGGGCCACGGCCACCAACCATAAAGCTCAGCCTGCAAGGCCAGCACCCCACATGTCTCATTTTATTCTCACAGTAACAGTACAGAAAAGTGAAGACCTTTAACAGTGTTAATTTGGCAAGGTCACACAGCTATCAATGGCAAAGGCAGGATTTCAAGTCCGTGTCAGATGCACACATTAACTAGGACACCACTGCCTCCCACTGGTGATTTCTGTGTTCCCCCATCATCCAGATGTGCCTATCAGCCCAGGTTAAGACAGAGATTGGCCAGTCCATTTACTATGATTTAAATTTTTAAAAAATTTTAATTTAGGGGCTGGAAAGATTGCTCAGTGGTTAAAGGTACTTGCTTGCAAAGCCTGTCAACTGAGTTCAAATCTCTAATACCCATGTAAAGCCAGAGGCACAAAATGCTCATGTATCTGGAGTTTGTGGCGGTAACAAGAGGCTCTGGACATCCATACTCTTATAGACTCTATGTCTATCTCTCTCTGCTCACAAAAAAATAAATAAATATATTTAAAAATTTTTATTTATTTGGGTATATGTATACATGCATGTGGAGGTCAGAGGGCCACTTTCTGATCAGCCCTTGCCTTCTACCTAGTTTACCACTTCTACTGTTTACCACTCTGTTAGGAGCTTCTGAGAAATCTCCTAGCTTTTTTTGCCCAAGGTTCTGTTGCTTTTTGTCACAGGTACACAGGGATTACTAAAGCTCACCACAGTTTCTGGCTTCTTACATGGGGTCTAGGGATTTAAACTCAGGTACTCAGAGTTGCAGGGCAAGTACTCTGAGGAAATCCCCCTTGTTTCCCATGGTTTATGTTTCTGCTGCTTACCTCCACTTGAGGTTAGTCTCTGGCAGTTAGCTCAGCCAAAAACCCACTTCTGTTTCCCTTTTCCCTTTCCTCTCCAAGTTTCACAGCCAAGAACATGGCAAACAAGAGAATTCTTGGGCTGGGAAGATGGCTCCAGGGTAATGTATTTGCCTCATAAGCATAAGGACCTGAGTTCAATCTACAGGGCCCATCTAAAATACAGGGAATAGCATTCTGCATCTGTAATCTAAGCCAGGGAGATGGAGATGAGAGGATCTCAGAAGCAAGTTGGTTAGCCAGTCTAACTGCTCGGCCCATGCTAGGCCACTGGGAGACCCTGTCTCAAAAAGATGTGGATGAGTTTGAAGTACGCTTAAGGTTGTCTTCTGGCTTCCACAAGTACCTGCATACACCTACCCAAGTATCTTCACACACACTTTGCTTTCACAAATGTTCATAAATGGGAAGTCCTAAATAAGTTCATGCAGCACTTCCCACCATGTCTGTGATGGTTAGATTTTGTTGTCAGCTTGATCTTTTCAGTTATCTTGGGTGGGTCTCCGAGGATGTTTACAAGGATGGCAGCCTCTCAGTAGGGGGCAGGATGTAAAGAAGCTCAAAGAAGACCGATCCAGACGACCCATGGAGGAGGTTATCCAGTGGAGGGGGGAGGGGAGGGCAGTGGGGAATTGGGGATAACAACTCATTTTTTGCCCACTAAATGTTGTAACTCATTATGGACAATAAATTTTTTTAAAAAAATTAAAAATAAATAAATTAATTAATTAAAAAAAAAAAAAGAAGAAGCTCAAAGAAGCTAGAAGTAAACAACCTTTCCTGTGTGGGCAGTGCAGGAAGGAAATTCCAGAGACTCAGGAAGCCACTAAGTCTGGGATAGGATTGCAAGACCCCACCCTAAGCCTATATAAAGGGGGAGAAAATCTTCCATGTTCCCTGGTCTGCCTTCAAGGTCTAACTCAGATCTGGCGCTTGACGCTTGAACACAGACCAGCGATTGAATTTTGATGGTATGTTTCCACTTTGGACAAGGAGCACGAGATTGCTTTATGCAAAGAGAAGAAGATATGCTTGTCTCTGAGTATTTGAGACGTTCTGAATGAGAGCAGGGATTGTGGAAAACTAAGAGGTGGTGCAGGGGAGGATTGCGTGGTCAGATGTTCTACGCTAGAAACTGCAGTTGTTTGTTGAATTAAAGTACCTTGATAAAACATTGTTACCTTGCTTTGTGGTGTGCCAAAGGAATTCTGAGAAATGTTTTCCAAAGGCAGAATGAAAGCAGAGAAATATATAACATTTGGTTAGAAATGTTAATTGGTTAAAAACCTGTTTGAGCTAAGCATAGTGGCTCATGCCTTTAATCCCAGCACTTGGAAGGCTGAGGTAGGATGTAGGAGTCATGAGTCCAGCCTGTGACTACAAAGTAAGTTCCAGGTCAGCCTGGGCTAGAGTGAGACCCTACTTCAAAATAAAACAAAGCAACAACAAAAAAACCTGTTTGGATTTGCTTAAAGCTTTTAAATATGTTTTTTTTTTACCATATATAAAATGATTTATTATGCTTTTGTAATGAAAACAGTTGAGAAATTTATAGAGAATAAAAGGTATTCTACATCATTTCTGGCAAACAGTTTCTAATACTATTATTTGTAGCCCTCTGCCATCGTGTGGAGACAACACATTTACTTGAGCAGTTTAATCAGCTGATCAGTTAATCAGAAAGCTTAAGTTGGGAAAATCATTACAGTGCTAAACATATGCCCTCTTCCATGACAAAGCCCTCACACAAATGAAGCCAAGACCAGGTTCTTGGAGTTTATTCATTGAGAATGCAGGCACAGTGGCTTAAGCCAGTAATTAGAGCACTCAGGAGGCTGAGGCAGGGGAGGTATCAGGGTGGAGACCAGTCTGGACCACAGAATGATACCGTGTCTTTGGGAGCCTTTAAAAGAAAGTACCCATCAGAGGTCCCGAAAACTCAGGATGTGACAAGGATTTTATATTATTTCTAAAATAAATCAATCAGTAGGACTTTTGATTGATTGGATATAAGAAGTAAAGATGCGGAACAGGCCAGGACACCTCCGTAGCTTCTGGCTTCTACACCTGTTTAATGCAGGTTTCCACTAATGTCGCTTTTAGAAGGCCTGGACAGGAGAGAGATATGGGCCACTTATCAGAGAGTCTTGAGAGTTAAAATGACAATAACAGATGAAGCTAGTCAAAGAGAGAGATTATAATTAAGAGTGGGGTGCTGAGAATGGAAGGTTTGTTCTATTAGTTTCTGAGTTATTTGACCTGTATGTCCTAAAAATTATATAGTACAGTTTCATCAAATGCCATTTCTTTTTTTAAAAAAATTACGTGTAAGAGAGAGACAGAGAGAATGGCCACACCAGGGTATCCTGCCACTCGCTGCAAATTAACTCCAGACACATGCACCACTTTGTGTGTGTGGCTTTATGTAGTAGATACTGGAGAACTGGCTTTGCAAGCAAATGCCTTTAAGCACTGAGTAATCTCTCTGGACCTTAGGTGTCATTTCTAATGGTCAAACTTAATTAGGTTTTCTTCAATTTTCTTGAAACAAAAGACCTGGAAAGCATTTTGTGTTAGATAGTTTGTTGTCACTGTAACAGAAAACCTATGAGAAAATATTTAAGAGGAGAGGGATTTATTTTGGTTTATGGTTTCAGAGCTTTTGGTCTGTGGTTAGCTAATTCCATTGCTATGGGCTGTAGTAAGGAAAATAGGGTGGGAGGAAGAAGAGATGAGGGAGGAGAGGGAACAAGATACACAAAATATATCCTTCAAAGTCCCACACACAGCAGTACGACCTCCGCCCATAGTCCTGATCTGCTAACAACCCTTTCACCCTCATAATTTACTCCTCAGTAGTGCATGCAGCTAACACATAAGCTGTTTGGGGCACATTTTATATCTAACCATAGCACATATAAATTGTGAAAGAATCATTTTTATCCAGATCTTAGAGTCAGTCACTTCCAGCAACAACATTGGTTTTTCAGATGGACTTCTTGCCTCTTCACTGGAGAAGTCCCTGGCCCAGTCTCCAGCCATATGAGAAGCTGCCTCAGAAATTAAGGTGAATTCTGCCACCCCAGATTCCCTACCACCCTCCACTGTTTACCATTGAAATTCAAGTTTCTTTATTTTTTGTGTGTGCATATGTGTTCAGCGTCTGTGTTTGTTGTGTATGATGTGTGGTGTATGCATGGGTATGTGTGTGTTTTGAGGCAGGGTTTTCAATAACTTGCTAGGTAGCCACGGTTGACTTTGAATTCCTGCTTCTTTCCCTCTACCTCTAGACTGGGGCTACAGGCATTCACCATCACATTCACTCCCATCCCCTCTGTTCTCTCTGCATGGTTATTTATGGAATCCAGCCATCTGACTCCAAGGCTAGAATAGCTTGTGAACAAGAACAGTGACATGAAAACAAAGAGGAGCAAGCTGTCCAATGTGGCTGAGTCTCAGGTGTAAGAGGGTGGAGAAAAGAAGTTACAGGAAATGCTCTTAGGAAAGACGCTTCTGAATGACCTTGATTTAGCACAATAGAATATGTCATCCTGAAAACTTATATTTAGCAATGAAAAAGACTTTTTTTGTGAAAAAACTGAGTGTATGTATAAATTTTTATGGCCAGAATTCTTGTCTCATTGGTGACTTCCTGTTTTTATTGATTATATGAGTTGTGAACACATCTGGCCCTTAAGAGCAAAGAAATGCTATTTTCTAAACGTTAAATTAAATGTTCACACTTAAATAACTATTGGTAATATTGAATGTTAAATATTTTTCTAGACAAATTTCAAG
The DNA here is from genome assembly GCA_004024765.1 of Zapus hudsonius. Lineage (NCBI taxonomy): Eukaryota > Metazoa > Chordata > Mammalia > Rodentia > Dipodidae > Zapus > Zapus hudsonius. Next base: position 10,104 of record PVHP010026761.1, on the reverse strand, counting down.
TTGTTATTTGCAAGCATTATAGCTAAGATAAAAATAAGTTAATGAATATTTATACCAGACAATGAATAAATTATGATCTTGTGTATATGCTACATGTTGATTTAAATATGATTTTAAGTCATATGTTTAGATAACAAGAACATCAAAATAGCCATCTGAATCAGACATAAAATTAATGATTAAAATTTAACACTAATAATTTATTCATTACTCTAATGAACATAGTCTTGTTTTAAAACAAATCATTCAGATTAACAATGATAAAACAAACCAGCGACTTTGCATAAATGTCAATATATGTGTTTTTAGATCCATTTGAAATTCAGCTCTGCAAAAACAAGCATACATATAACATCCATGTTTAGAAATCCCTTTTATAAAAAGTTGAAGTACTAAGGAACAGTTTCTATCTATGGTTCTTTTTTAGAAGTTGTAAATCTGACGGTGGAGCAGACACTGGGTGATAATGAACTATTTAATGTGATGGGGATCATAAAAACAGTGCTTAAATTTAGAAGATCTTTCTCTTTTGGCAGTACATCCTCAAGCATTAAGGATACAATGATAGCAAATGTCTGGGATTTGCTCTTAAAATACTCTACTTTTTAAAAAAGTAAGTAGATGAAACAAAGTTGTCAAATGCTGGTAATTGTTAAGGTGTGGTGACAGACATGGGAGGTATCAGTATTTCATGTTTGAATCTACTTCAGTGGATGCCTGAAAATGGCCATAAAAGCTAGAACAAAACAGACCTTTTTTTAGGAGTAAATAATTTCCTTGAAAGTATATATGTTTCCTTTATATCCCTTTTCCAATTCTCTTTCGGTTGCTAAAATGGTTGAGCTAGTGTGTATTTTGCTAAAGATCACTGAATGGTAAGGACAGTCTGTGAACCAGACGATGCTTGATAATTATGCTGACATGATCACTGAATGCTTGTATGAGTGGTGTGTAAGGCATGTGTGTGCCCTGTGTTTGTGTGTGGAGGTCACAAGTGGACGTTGGGTATCCTACTCTACACCTTTCTGCCTTATTTCCTTGAGACCATGTTTTTCCCTCGAGTGGCTGGAGTCCCAGAGACGCTTCTTTCTCTTCTCTGCCCCTCTCAGTGCTGGGGTCATAGGTGTGTCAGCCATGTCTGACTTTTCACATGGGTCCTGGGGATTGAACTCAGCTCCTCATGCTTGGACAACACGTGCTGTTATCCACTGAGCCATCTCCCCAGACCCCGTCACCATCTTTTAATTTAGGCTAGATTATTCCATTTTAGAGATGAAGAAACTAAGGCTTGGAGAGGTGACACAATTCTCACTGTCACAAAGATAGTACACATTTGTGTTGGGATTCTGAGTCAGGCTGACTCCTAATCTAAACTGCCAAGTAACATGACAAGAATACAAACACAGATAATCACATTTCATATCATAGAAGGACTTTGGGGAACCGCTCATATATTTCTCCCTTGCCATAACCAAGTCGCTCAGGGCAAGACCTGTGATCAGCTCACACCCAGCACTGACTCAGCTGTAGATTAAGTTGCTATTTTAAGTAGGAGAGAGGGAAGACTGCGCTTAGACAAAGGAAGCAGAGGCAAAATAAGCCTCTTTTCACAAACCACAGCAGTTCTACAACTGTTTCATTATTTTTCTTTAAATAATACAAAATAAGCAAAATGCGCAGTTTGCTTTCTGTGTGTGCGCCTTCTGGTGCCTGGTTATCTTTTTAGGAGTTCACCTCAGGCTTTAAATAATTCATCCCACAGTGCCGCTTGCGTGGCTCAGGCAGACAGGCAGGCAGGGGTGGGCGCAGGGGTAGGGAGGGCGAGCTGGGCCCTGAGGACGCACATCTTCCAAGAGAAGAGCTGGTACAGCTGCAGCCCCTCGAGACCCGCCCGGATGAGCTCATGCCTTGGCAGTGCAGACTGGGATGACATCATGTTTCTGGAGAGCTCTGCAGCCCACTGCGGCAGGAGCGCTCTGGCTCTTCCTGAGCACAGGAGAAATCAGCTCTGGTATTTCTAGCTGTTCCTGAGGAAGTGGCATTTTATTTAAGTGTGTCGTGGGATGTCGTGTTACTATCAATTCCCAGCTTATCAGTAAACAAGTCACTCGCTGCTTCACTTAGCAAACCCGGAAGATCTTTTTCAAAACCACAGTCAGTTATAATGGTGTGTGATATGGTTTCTTCAAAGAAAATTTTAGCCCAAGAGTATTAAGCAATAATATCAAGTAGTATTAATAACAGCTCTTTGTGTTGGTTTAGAGATAGGGTCTCATGTTTTCCAGGTAACCTTGGAGCTCACCATGTAGCTGAGGATGACCTTGAACTAATCCTTCTGCCTTCACCTCCTGAATGCTGTGATTACAAGAGTGTGTGACCACACCCATTTGATGCTTCTGTGAGCGGGATTGAACCCAGGGCTGTGAGGAAGCCAGAGAAGCACTCTATCAAGGGAGCCATATCCCTTGTCCTTATTTAGTTCCTGTCTCATGCCAGGAACCATGCTGAGGTGTTTTAGGTAGACTACTGAATGTAATCCCTAGTACAAGCCTACAGAGTGCATGGCCATCTCCACACATGTACAAAGGACAGGAATGGGAGGCCAAGCCAATCCGACTTGGGCTCAGAGCCCACACTGCTGATCTGTACCGCACAGCTCTGTGCACACAGCCCTGAAGGCTACAGGACATTATTCAAGAACTCCACTAATTGAAAAGCAGCTGGGTGCAGTGGTATGTATCTGGAATACTGGCACTCAGGGAGCCTGAGGCAGGAGGATTGTTGTAAGTTTGAGGCGGGACTGAACTACAAAGTGAGACCTTGTCTCAAAAATCCAGTAAGTAAGGAAAGAAGTAAAATATAGAAAAGAAGACCCCTTGATGAAGGAGCCACCGGCCATCAGAGCTAGAACTGCTTCGTGCCTCTCATTTCTCACCTCACCAGACACTTGGCTTGGTAAAAGGCCATGAGCCAGGCATTTTGACGGCTCAGTCATTTAACACAATAACCGCCCTATGCTGTAGATATCATTCTCCCCAGCTTATGGATGGAAACAAGCAAAGAGAAGTAACCTGTTCAAAGGCAGAGTGGCTGGGAACCTGGGCTTTGTCCTCCGGCAGAACAACGTGGTTTTTGCAATCAACAGACCTGAGGTGGAGTTTGGGTGCGCATGCTTTTATCTAACTTTTTTTTCCTGGAGTTAGAGATGGAACCCAGGTCTGGCATGTGCTAGGCACATGCTTGGCTACTGAGTCCCAGCCTTGGTTTACTGTGGCAGCCCCTGAACTTAGGATCCTCCTATCTCCCTCCGAGGCTGGCATTGGAGGAGTAGTTCTAGAGTCCATTACCTTATGTTACAGTGGCAGACAAGTTAGTAACCCTCTTGAATCCCAGCTGCCTCATGTGTGAAATGGGAATGTCAAAGGAACACATGAAAACCAAGGAAAGAGAAAAGTAGAAACACAGCAGACATCCCTGGGCCTGGCGATGGGAGACAGTCACTAAGGGGTGATTCCCTTCTCTCCTGTGCAGGAACAGAAACCAAGCAACCGGAAGAAACACAAAGGAACAAAAGGAACCTTCCTGCAGTTTCCTTCATCATTTTTCCTCCCTTCGCACTTCACAGAGACTTGGGAGAACCACTGGAACCAAGATTTGAGGAAAAGGAAAGAGGAGAGCTGAGAACAGGCCGAGGAGACGAGGAGGGAGAGAAGGTGGGCCGATACCTACTAAAACAGAGGAGGGGTCACAGGAATTTGGATTTGGGTCAAAGCCCAGCCTCGGAAGTTGGGTGGCTTCAGTTGGGTGCACCCCTCACAGAGTCCTTGAGAGGCTCCAGGCGCAGCTGTGAGTCCAGGGCTTAGTGTGTGCGAGGCTCAATGGAGAGTGTGTAGAGGCTCAGGATGGGGCCTGAAATCTCTTCCACACACCTGAACCCCACATTCACTATAGCCGACTTCGGTGCTGATTCTGGAGATTTTCCCTCACAGCCTGGCTCCCCCGAGTCGCTCTCTCTGGGGCTCTGCAGTCAAGCCTTTCCTCTCGGGGGTGCTGCTAATGATCCCAAATACAATCCTGGCTCTGGGGGATTCCGACTGGAGACAGACAGAACCTATCCTCCACCTGTAGACTTCATTAGCTCCGGATGATTCCGTATCATCAATTCTCACCCGTGGAGAATAGTGTTTTATTACTACTGGACTCCTTCCAAGGCAAGATCAAATTTCTGACTAGCCTTACTGCAGAGAATTGCCTAGAATTTATATTTGAATGCTAGATGACCAGTCCAGAGTTCATTGATCCTATTATTCTGAACGTATGTGGAAGAGTAGAATCTAACTTGTGTCTTAATTTCTACTCTCTCTCCATAAAATTACATGTCCAGTTCTTTATTTTGTCGATTGATTGATTGAGGCAAAGGAGATCAAACCCAGGTAAGATGCTATATACCAGTCCTTAGATTTTTGAAATAGGCTTTTGAAATGAAATAGGCATAGCTTAGGCTTGCCTTGAACTAAACTGTTGGGATTACTGACATATGCCACATCCCCAGCAAACATTACCAGTTCTAACACTATTAAACAAATAGATCAAGACATCTTGATATGAACTCATCAAATCTGTGCTATTGGATACCTGAAGTGGAAGACACCTGAGCGAATGCCATAGTGGAACTCTAAATTTCAATCACATGGCAATGAAGTAAAATTTCTGTCAAAAAGTATAATTTCTGTGAAATAATTTCTTCCCTTACAGCTAAAAGCAGAAATAATAAATATCCAGGAAATATTATTTGTAAACCTCATGACTCTATTTTATATCACAGTGTTTTGGTTTAGCAACCTTAACATATGGTTGTGGATTTAGTTCATTGTGGTCTTACAGAATAAAATACAACAATGTCAGCAATAATAATGTATTTTTGTTTCTAAGAGATTAGGTTTTTCTCTCTAACAACTGCTTCTTGGGCTGGAGGAGATGGCTCAGTTGGTAAAGTGCTTTCTGCACAAGCATTGGCATTTGAGTTGGATCCCCAGAACCCATGAAAAGCTGGACATGTTTACATTACACACCTGTAATCTCAGCACTGGGGAGGCAGAGACAGGAGGGAAGTTCCCCAGGACTCCCTGGTTAGTATGTCTAACCAAATTGGTGAGCATCAGGTTCAGTGACAGACCTGAGAGAGTAAATGAGTAAAATTCCTATCACTGACTGCCTCCACATCTGTGAACACGGGCATGCTTGTGCACACACACACACAGGAAAAGAAAATCCTTCCCTCTGTGAAAACAACATTAATTCTGAATCTTGCCCTGGAAAGCTGATGGTTTGGACCATGGAGAAGTTAAGCCCTGTAATGAAATCACTTGCACAGCATCAGCCAAATTTGTTACAAACTGACAAATGAAGGCTGTGATACTGGTATCTCATATGCTCAAAGTTTGAGTCAACTTTGAAGAAACAAGTACAATCATAATTTTCTAACAAGAAATGACTTAAGATACTTACAAAGCTCTCATATTTTAAGCACAAATAATTCATCTGAGAATCTTTTCAAATGAAAGCGGCCTGTTGTGTTAGTCGCTGTTTTGTCCTGATAACAACATCCTGAGGATAATCAGCTTACAAAGAGAACAGGCTTCTTCCTCTGTCTCACAGTCTTGAGGGCTCTAGTCCATGACTGCTTGGCCCACTGCTCTGAGCCTGTGGTGAGGCAGTATGTCATGATGGGAGTCTATAGATGAGCAAGACTGAGCTCCATCGTGGAGAAGAGATGAAAAGGAAGGGACCAGGGTCCTACTGTGTCCTTGGAGGGCATGCTCCCAGTGACTTAGGAATCACTCCTAATTCTTACTGAGAAGTTCCACCACCTCCCAGTAGCATGACACCAAAATTTTAACACATGGGCCTTTGGTGAGCGTTAGTTTAGCCATGTTTCCACCATAACATTGACACACAAAGCTAGAATGGTCATCTGTCCCTTGCTGTTGTGAACAAGCCAGCTTCTTTCTGTGTTGACAGCACCCATTCCTGTTAGTCCACACCAACATCTAGGGTGTTGATAACCAGAATTTCTTTAAGTAAACCTCAATATATAAAATACTTAACCAGTTATGCATCGCTGACTGGCTGGTCCAGCAGGTCAAGGAATGGTCTATGTGTGTATCCAAACATGCAACTAGCAATGCTAGACACGATTAGCTTTTCAAGTCTTGGGTTACAGAATGATGCACTTCACCCAACAATGTTATAAAGGTGCCATAATAGTGAAAGATATGCAGGGGGTTTCAATACTTTAGAATCATTTCTATGAATTTCAACTATCACTACTTTCCATATGTAGAAAAGTACCATATAGCAAAAGTTGACTCTAGATAGCCAGATAAGATCAAGTTAATTGGAATTTTAGTCTCTGTCATAATGTACATTTTCTCTTCTTTATAGTGCTTCTGGTAGACCCAAAGATTAGTTACCAAGGACTAAAACAAGAGTAAAGCACAATGCATCACATTAAGGTAGGATGTTTCCAAAATTATGAAACAACAAAAAAGCAAAAACAAACAAACAAAAAACAGCCCTGTTCAAACCAACAATAATGTCATCAGAAGCTAAAAATAATAAAATTAACTGTGTGCATTCAGAGTATGATTTTTGCACTGTCTTTGTCCTGCTGGGGAATGATAGGCTTCTTTGTGTCTTAACACCTTTCATCACCAAGATGACTGGAAGGTTCTGTCATCACCTCTTGAAATATTGCTTCTCCCTTAGTTTCTCTTCTTTTCTCTGAAAAGTCAACTACATAATGTATGTCCTCTTCTGAATTTTCCATTTTTGTCTCTTGTATTACGTCCCATTTATTAATTCTGTTTTTTCTATAGCCAATCTTGGAACCACCCAGCATATCATGTCAGGGAGCTACCAGAGGCCATCCAGTATTCATGCTCTTGAGCAGTTTTGTCTCACACCTGTGTGGCCCCAGATGAATAAGGTTGAAGTTATAGTATGTCACTTTAAGTCCTTGAAGCTTCTGCTTTGCTTGCTTGGATTTGCCTGCTTAGTTTTGAGGAAAACCAGCTAAAACGTCTTGAAGCCACTTCAGCAGCTCCCTTGCATGGCCAAGACCCGACTTTATATGCATATAAGTAGACTTCCTTTTGGTGGCTCCAGTTCCAGTGAAGTCTTTAGAGGACCTGACCAAAACCTTAGGAGGGACCCCAACAAGAAATGGATAATCATACTTCTGAATTCCTGATTTTCTACACCTGTGGAAAGGTGCTGCTGGGTTGCTTCACTACACAGCAAACGTGGAGCCACTTTCAGTCCTCACCCATGACGTTTTCATTTCTGTGCTCGGACCTTTAGACAGGGCATCTGAGTGTTTCCAGATCTCTTGAAGATCTGGTTTTGACAACATCTCCGTCACTGAGTACGTAAGTTTTTTTTCATGCCTAATAATGTGGAGCCCCATCTCCTCATGATTTTAATTACTGTTAGTTGAGTAAATGGCTAGGGCAAGTGAAAATCTTTAAAATATGAAACCGATGACATTCTTTTCCTAGGGAAGGACCTTGCTTTGTTATTGGCAGGTTTAAAAATGAGCAGCCATAGGTTGGGGAGATAGCTTGGCGGTTAAGGCACTTTCATATAAAGCCTAAGGAGCTGGGTTCGATTCCCTAGTACCCACATAAAGCCAGATGCACAGTGTGTCTGGAGTTTATTTGCAGTGGCAGGAGGCCCTGGTGTGCCCATTCTCTCTGTCTGTCTCTCTCTCTGCCTCTTTCTCTTTCAAATAAATATGTATTTTTAAAAATGAGCAGTCAAGAGAATCATGGTGCAAGTTCAAGGATTAAAAATAACCTGAATAGGGCATGTTGGCACATGCCTTTAACCCCAGCACAGGGGGGAAGGAGGGTTGCCATGAGTTCAAGGTCAGCCTGGGGCTACAGAGTGAGTTCAAAGTCATCCTGGGCTAGAGTGAGACCCTGCCCTTGAACCCTCTTTCCACCAAAAAATATATTACTTGGGTGCTGGGGAAATAGCTCAGTCAAGTGCTTGTCTTGCAAGAAAGACAACTTAAATTTGATCCTCACCCAGGACCCATGTGAACATGATAGGTGTATAATTTGAGCACCAGGAGGCAGAGGCAGGGCCTGGCTGGTGAGCTCCAGGTCAGTGAGAGATCTTGTCTCAAAGGTTGGAGATGGGGTTCCCCAAGGTTGTTCTCTGGCCTCTACATACATGTGACACACAAGATGACTTGAAGTTGAGCTTCAGACCAAGGTGTTCAGGCACAGCCTCATTCCTAGTCATAGCTGTTCATGTGTCAATCCAAAACATAGCATTATTTTCTGTCTTCATCCCTGACATAGATGCATTCTGGGCTTTGAGTTTGATACCCTGATTCTCTGGGACTGTCAAAAGCCTGCCATGTTTTTTTTCTTTTCATTTGGGTCTTCTGGAGTCATCACACATCCTAGTTTGAAAGTGGCTCCACATGGTGGGCTCTGCTCTCCATTTCTTCTTCATTTTCCATTGTCCCATAATTCTACTTTGTAGATAGATATCTGATGTTTCTGAACAATTAATTCCTTCTAACATATTCCATCAAGTTTTTATTGTACTGGTGGGAAGACCTTATTGCTTTGTTAGCTAATTTAGAATTACACTCACCTCTGAAAACAACACCCATTTTTTACTTATTTATGGTAGCACTGCTTCTACAAGGCACTCCATAATGAAGAAATCAATGTTTTTTAAATGAAATAGTGAAAAGCTGCCAGCCTGTTCATTTATGATAGGTTAGCTGGTCACAGGAGAATATGAAATTCCCCTATGGACATAAACAAATGGCTTTTACAGAGAAGGTCAAATTCCTAAAAGACCAGATCACTGTCCAAGGACACTGCTCCTCAACATCTTTGTCTTTGAAAAAGGGATAAGGCTCCAGCTCTATGAAAAACCAAGAGCCATTGTCATGAGGGCATTCCAGTCCAGTGGAGAAGACCACAGGTCACTGGGGATATTCCCCAGCATTTTCTGGATTCTTTACTATCACTATTATATTAGTATACCAACCACAAGTCAATTTCTAAATGAAAGAGTGACTGAAATATTTCAAGTACATCAGCAAATTTTACCTATGTGGTAATTTGACCATTAATAACACAAATGTAATAGTGAACAAGATGACCTAGAACTCAGTTTCAGATGCTTCAAATGAAAAAAGAAGGAAATAAATCACTAGATTTAACAATATAATTTTAAAGGAATATTTCAAGTATATGTTATAGGCAAAACCTTATTTACGATGGAAATAAAATTTGCATTACCTAAAATAGAAAGATGAGCAATTTACTCCAATGCCTTTGAATGTTTTATTATGTATTCTAGTTATAAGAATTTCAGAACAAGAAGATTATACTCCTAATTTCCAGATCTGGAATTCAAATGTTCAAAGTTAGCTATTTGTTGGCTATATTTTCCCCCACCATCACTACCTGTTGATGGTTTTGTGCCAAAAAGAGCTGGCCCTCAGCCTAAGCCATGCCCATGAAAGGAGGTGGAATTTACCCATTGAAGCATCATTCTTCTCATTTGACTTACAAGTCTCAAATTTGTCCATCTCTCCAACTGTCCACTCTTCCCAAGCCATCCTGAAAAGCTGTCCCTCCTCCCGCCCTTCTCTCTTTCCACGACCTAATTTGCTCAACAGTTCTCGGTGGCTATGAGTCCTGCACCTGGCCTTCCAGGTCTCAACATCACCTGGTCCTGATGCACTGATGCCACATCACTTCTCATTGCTTTTCAAGGACCCCCCCCCCACCTTTGTGTCGGAGGTCACATCCTGACTCCCAGCTGCTGCTCACTTTTGCTCTGTGATCTCTTCCAGCTTCAGTGATCTCTCTCTCTCTCTCTCTCTCTCTCTCTCTCTCTCTCTCTCTCTCTCTCTCTCTCTCTCTCTCTCTCTCTCTCTCTCCCTATGCAGGCTATACTCAGGACTTTGTTCTCGAATAGAAATGACCAAATGCTACCGTCTCTCACCTGATTCATGCTTGTCATTTTCTTGAAATTAAATTTTACCCACAGGTTAGATTAAAAAAAAAA
>PVHP010026760.1:0-17586 GCA_004024765.1 Zapus hudsonius | reverse complement strand
GTGCTGGGAATAAAGGCATGCGCCACCATGCCTGGCTCATTAGGGCATTTTCATATGTATGAATTGTTAAAATTGTTTTAATTTATTCCCCTTCCCCAATAACATAGCTTTAAAAAAATCTCTTTAAAATATGTAAGAGTTAAGGACTGGGAAGATGGCTCAATGGATAAAGCACTTCCTGGTCAATTTTGAGGTATCTGAGTTTGATCCCCAAACCCCACATAAGAAGCATAAAATCAGCTGTGTTGGGCTTCTGTAATCCTAGTATTCTGACTGACACTGAGAATGAGACAGGAGAATTTCTCCGGAAGTTTCTGGCTATAGCAAAGAACAGAGTGAGAAATCCTGCTTCAAATGAAGTGGGCAGGCAAGAACAAACCTGAAAGTTGTCCCTTGAACTTCACATGCATGTGCACCTTCACATAGAAACACAGATGCACACACACACACACACATGCACGCACGCACGCTCTCACACACTAATACAAATTTAAAAAACAGAAAAGGTAGTCTCTGGAAATTTTACTCTTTTGCTCACCAAACAAATTTCTTTTCCTTAATTGCTTAGAAAAAAAAAACTTACGCTATGGAGAAAAAAGCTAGAATTTACTGGAGAGATGGCTTAGTGGTTAAGGCGCTTGCCTGTAAAGCCTAATGAAAGTGGCACATGGATCTGTAGTCCATTTTCATCAGCTGGAGGCCCTGGTACACCCATTCTCTCTGTCTCTTTCTCCTCCTTTTTTTTTCTTTTGTTTTTGTTTCTGCTCTAGCCCAGGCTGACCTGGAACTCACCATGTAGTTTCAGGGTATTCTTGAACTCTTGGTGACTCTCCTACCTCTGCCTCCCAAGTGCTGGGATTAAAGGTGTCTGTCACCATGCCTGGCTGCCTCTCTCTCTTCTATCTCTCTCTGCTTGCAAATAAATAAAAATTTAAAAGACATCACAATTACTGTATAAAGGTTTTTAGTATTGTTATACGAAAAGTTACTCAAATTTGCCTCCTCCCTCCCAATAATTTTGTTATCTTATGGTTTTCATGGGTCAAGTTTGGGAAGAGTCTCATTTGAACAACTTTTTTTTGTTTTTGGTTTTTCGAGGTAGGGTCTCACTCTAGCCCAGGCTGACCTGGTATTCATTATGTAGTCTCAGGGTGGCCTTGAATTCATGGTGAGCCTCTTACCTCTGCCTCCCGAGTGCTGGGATTAAAGGCATGCACCACCACACCCGGCTTGAACAACTTCATCAGAATTTATTCTGATGAAGGCTGGAGCTGGAATAGCTGAGGGTTAAACCTAACTACGTGGATTCCATTCCTCGGTGCCCACATAAAGCCAAATGTAGAGTGGCACATGCAAAGTTATGTGTGGTGGGGGAAAAGAAAGGGACACCTGAGGCCAAATTAATTGTATAGTTACTTAAGTGATAGGCTAAGGAGTCTGGATTTTATCCACTAGTCAGGAGTTAATAGAACATTTCCACTCATGGGAAGAACCTTGAATTTATAATTGAGTCTCCATTCTTCCCAAACTAATTATCTAAGACCTACTATTTCTTGTTTGAAATTTCTTTTGATGCATCCCTTCCTTTCCAGTCTTACTCATTCAACTACCATAATTCAATCTGTCAGGTTACTGTTGTAATTAACAAGTACATAGTGTTTCTGCTTGGAGTCCTCTCTCTTGCAGCTCATTCTGGGCATCACTGCCAGACTCTGACATAGAGCATTACTTTGATCATTCCCTCTCCCTGCTTAGAGAGTGTTAACAGTCTTCTGTTGTGGACAGGACCAGATCCAGGCTCCTTAGCTGGTTATTCAACCCATTCTGAAAATTAACCCCAGTTTTCTTCTTAAGCCTTACTGTTTTTCCTTTTTTTAACCTAGGTTCTAGCAGCCTTAGAGCGTTTCTTTTCACTATCTCATAGGTCTTGTCTATTCCATCTTTAAATTTTCTTTCTGTTCTTCCTTCTAGCTTGTTCTTTCTCTAATTTTATCTCTACTGGTCAAATTATCATTAGAGTTTAGTTAAAATTCTAACTACCCTGTACAATTTCTTCAAATCATTTAGTAATTCAATTACGCTCTTTCCTCTGAAATCTCAGAAAAAGTCTTTGTAATTAAGTCACTTGTCACCTAATGCTTCCTGCTGTGCTCCAGTGCCTGGGTACATGATATAGTTTAGTGTTAATTTACACAGTGGCTTCACATCTTTGTGTCCTTGGGAAATATTTGTTCTGTCATTTAAACATTCTTTTTTTTTTTTGGTTTTTCAAGGTAGGGTCTCCCTCTAGTCCAGGCTGACCTGGAATTCACTATGTAGTCTCAGGGTAGCCTTGAACTCATGGTGATCCTCCTACCTCTGCCTCCCAAGTGCTGGGATTAAAGGCGTGCGTCACCACGCCCGGCTTAAACATTCTTATTTTGTGCTGACTAGCAGGTTTTGGTAGGCCAATTTATTAATTGTTTAACAGTAATTTGTAGTTAGTTTTTAGTCATAGGTTCCCAGCAGGCTATAAAATCCTTAAGAATAGGAAATATCACACACAGAGTTCCACAATTTCTCCAAAATGTATACATAATGTTTAGATTTAAAAATTATTTAAAAAATTATTTATTTTTATTTTTGGATGTGTGTTTGTATGTGCGTGAGTGAATGTGTATATGCAGCTGCATGTGGAGGCCAGTGGTTAATGTTAGGTATTTTGACCTCATTGGCTTTCCACCTTATTTAAACAGTGTCTTCCACTGAACCCAGAGCTCACCAATTTGGCTAGTCTAGCCTAGCCAGTTTGTCCTGTCTGTGCCTCCCAAGTGCCAAGACCATAGGCATGCACCACCACACCTTGCATTTAGGTGGGTGTCAGGGATCTGAACTCAGGTCCTTTGCAGTGAGTGCTTCTGATGACTGAGTCATTTCCCAGCCCCATGTTGTTGTTGTTGTTGTTAATGGTGCTAAAATGTTCCTATCTAGCATTAAATATTTTGACTTAGAGCTGTTTTTGAGGCTGAGTCTCAGTTCAGCCTAATTAGGCTGATCTGGAACTCACTGTAGCTCTGGCTGACATTTAATTCATGACTTCTTAGAACTTCACTAGAGTGAAAAAAATTTACAAGCTATTATTTCTCAAGAGTCCTCAAAATATACATATATATTTTTTTCTTTCAGCCCCTCCCTCTAAGGTATTCCAGGTTGACTTTGAACTCCCTTTGTAGCTGAGGATGATTTAGACTACTGAGCTTCCTATTTCTATCTCTGAAATCCTCCTGAGTGCTGGGGTTACAGGTGTGTACACCACACCTCCTTTATGTGGTGTTGGGAATCCAACCCAGGACTTTGTGTATGCTATCCAAACACTGAACCAACTGAGCCCAAAAGATACATATTTGTATGAAAAAGAAGTACAAATAGAGCATTTCTAGATCTTTAGGTTACATTAGGGTGAAACAGATTCAAGTAGGTGTGTTTGTTTTGGTACAAACACACAATATGTTGTCTCCCTCCTACCTTAATAGTACTGGAGATTGGATTTGGGGCCTTGGGCATGCTCAGTGATTACCACTGATATACATCTCTAGCCCTTGTTGTAATTTTATTGAGACAGTGCCTTGAGCTTGTGATTCTCCTGCCTTAGCCTTCTTCCCTGTAGCTGAGATTGCAGGCCTGTAACATCCTTTAAATATTTATTTGTGAGAAGAAAGCATGTGAGCTAGTGCCAGGGTCTCTTGCCAATGCATGTACCACCTTGTGCATTTGGCTTTATATGGGTACTTGGGGAATCAAATCTAGGCTGGCAGGATTTACAAGCAAGCACCTTTAACTGCTGAGCCATCTCCGCAGCCCAATCCATTTAAATTTTTTTAGGTTTTTCTATGTTGCTCAGGCTAGACCTGAATAAGCTCCTGGGCTCAAACAATCTTGTCTCAGCATCCTCAGTAGCACAGTTTAATTTGTGGGCTTTGTATGGAGAGTATAAAACTCTGTAGTATTTTTTGGCTAGTTGACTGTATTTATTTTGAAAATTTTTAATGATAGCTTTCATGATTATAGATCATAACCCCCCATATCTTTTCCCCCTCTCAATTAGTCTCTGGTTTGTTTTGGTGTCATCTTTTCCTCCCATTATGTGTAGGTATTATCAGGTACTGCAAAGTCGTGAATATCAAGGCCATTTTGTGTCTGGAAGTTTTCGTTGTAAGCAGTCCTACCCTTCTTTAGGCTCGCCACCTCTTCTTCCACAAGAGCCTGGGAAAGTGTGATAGAGATGTCCCAGTGCTGAACACTCCGTTGTCATTTATTCTCAGCACTGATGTCTTTTGAGTTATTCCAGTGGTCACCACCATCTGAAAAAGAGAAGCTTCTCTAGCCAAGAATGAGAGTTGCATTATTATATGAGTATGCTCATTTTTTTTAAAGTCCTTATAAGGCAGTTTGTTGGGCACAATATATGCATTTAGCCAGACAACAGCAGACATTACTCTCCTAGGGCTCATGACCACCCCACCATAGGCTTTTGACTAGGTCTTCAGTACCAGGCATATATTCCCTCTCAAGGAGCAGGCCTCCAGTCCAATTAGAGAGCAGTTGGTTTCCCAACTCACCGGAAAGTATCCCATCCCTGGCACTGGAGTTTTTCTAGTAACAATCTATGGCTACTGGGTGTGCCATTATGTGAGGGAAAACATGCAGTGTTTGGCTTTCTGGGCCCGAGTTACCTCATTTAGTATGATCCTTTCCAGATCCATCCATTTCCCTACAAATTTCATTTTTCTTGACTGCTAAATAGTGCTCCATTATATAAATGAACCACATCTTCATTATCCATTCATCACTCGAGGGACATCTAAGCTGGTTCCATTTCCTAGCTATTGTAAATAGAGCCACAATAAACATGGATGAGCAAGTATCTCTAGGGTAGTGACTAGAATTGTTAGGGTATATGCCAAGGAGTGGTATAGCTGGGTCATATGGTAAATTTATTTTCAGCTTTCTCAGGAACCTCCACACTGCTTTCCACAATGGCTGTATCAGTTTACATTCCTGCCAACAGTGTAGAAGTGTTCCTGTTTTTCTGCATCCTTGACAGTATTTAGTGTCATTCGTTTTCTTGATGGTGGCCATTCTGACAGGGGTGCGATGGAATCTCAAAGTACTTTTAATTTGCATTTCCCTGATTGCTAAGGAGGTAGAACATGCTTTTAGATGTTTATAGGACATTTGTATTTCTTTTTTTCCGTAGACCATTTTTTGATTGGGAGCTGGGGAGATGGTTCAGTGGTTAAAGGTACTTGCTTGATTGGGTTGTTTAATTTCTTATTCATTTTTTGAGTTCTTTGTAAATCCTGGGTATTAATCCTCTGTAGTTGACTATGTTCTTAAGCTACCACTAAATAAAGTAATTTAGTTTTGAGACTTGTTTGTTGTTTTTAGGCCTATGATTGAAGCATCAGAATTGTTGGATCAGAATTTGCTGGTACATAATGTCTTTAATTGAAGTTGTGAGATCAGTCATGTTATTTGAAACAATAAACCAGGGAAGGGAGTAGACTCTGGATTTGAGCTTGTACCACAGTGAATATGACATATTTAATGGTTATTCTTGTGTTGTATAGTAAATATTTGCTAAATATTGCTATAATTTTTATCCAGCTAATACAAACATTTTACCTGGAATTTTTAATTATTTGGGGGTAGATCTGAAGAAGTTAGTGAGTTTTTTTTTTCTGCTTTACAAAAACTTTGAGGTATTTCTGCTGTTGTTTCCCCTGCCCTCCCGCCTTATGACAGAGTCTAATGTACCTCAGATTGGCTTCAAACTATGTAATAGAGGATGGCCTTTGAACTCCTCCTGATCCTCCTACCTCCACCTCCAGAATACTGAGATTACAGGCACCATAACATTGCACTTTCCTGTTAGTTTTTAAGAGACCTTGATCAGCTACTAGTACTTGAGTATGGAGGAATTTGTCACTAGATTTTCTAATTTTTTAAAATATTTTTTATTTATTTGCAAGCAGAGAGAGAGAAAGAGAGAGAGAGACAGAGAGAGAGACAGAGAGAGAGAGAAAGAGACAGACACACACAGAGAGAGAATGGGCACACCAGGGCCTCCAGCCACTGCAAATTAACTTCAGATGCATGTGCCATTTTGTGCATCTGGCTTATGTAGGCACTGGGGACTCGAACTCGGGGTATTTAGGTTTTGTAGGCGAGTACCTTAACCACTTAGCCATCTCTCCAGCCCTAGATTTTTTAATTTTTATTCTGATAATAAATGTTGTCTATTGTGTAAATACCACATATTTTCTTTTTTAAAATATTTTATTCATTTTCAAGCACAGAGAGAGAGAGAGAGAGAGAGAGAGAGAGAGAGAGAGAGAGAGAGAGCGCTTGCAAGCGCACCAGGGCCACCACCTTGTGGGTCGGGCATATGTGAGTACTGGGGAATTGAACCTGGGGCCTTAGGCACTGGAGGCAAGTGCCTTAACCGCTGAGCCAGCTCTCCAGCCCTCTATATTTTCTTACTATAAATCACTGTGCTTTCTCTCTTCCCTCCCTCTTTCCTTCCTTTCTTGTACTGGAATTTGAACCCAGGGCTTCTCCAAGTATTGTATCACTGAGCTATCTCCCTAACTCCCTGTGTGTCTAGTACTTTCCATATGTTAAGACATTCTTTACCTAAGTGATCTCATTTGATCTTAAAAGCAATATTTTGAAGTAGGTGAGTACAAATGTTATCACCTAGCTTTATAAAACACCTTAGAGAGGTTGAGTAATTTGTCCAAGGGCTCAAAGCTAGCTAAGTGTTGGGGGAGTTGGAATTTGAAATCAGACCTGTTTTAGCTCTAATCTCTAAACCTTGTGTTAGACTATATTCCTAAATTGTTTATAAGCTCTTTGTTTACAAGGTCTCTTGACACACAGGTCTGGAGTCCTTGAATGGTGTTTTTTTTCTCTTTTTTTCCTCTTTTTTTTGCGTGGGGGGGGCGATTTCAAGGTAGGGTCTCACTCTAGTCCAGGCTGACCTGGAATTCTCTATGTAGTCTCAGGGTGGCCTCAAACTCACAGCGATCCTCCTACCTCTGCCCTCCAAGTGCTGGGATTAAAGGCATGCGCCACCACGCCTGGCTCCTTTTTTCCTCTCTTAAGTAGTTAACTTTTTGGCTCACTTTTCCTTTCAGCTTAAAAAAGCAAAAAACAAACAAAAGTTAGGTGAAGTGTTTTGTCACTTCCTTTAGGGAACAAGTTTTAGGTCAGTCTTGTGTGTATTTTGAATTGAGGATTTTTTTTTTTGTTGTTGTTGTTTTGGTGCCCCTTGCCTGTGTCTTTTCTCACAGCTGCCTGAGTATGAGTTCATTGGGAGATACATTTGATTTACTTGCCACACATTCTCTGGGAGGGTTGAAGTTTGGACTATGGTGGGACATAGTCAGTTATTAACCATGTGGTGTAGATTACACAGGACAGTTTGGCCAGTCTAGTGTCAGATAGTCTAGCTGAGCTAATGGAGACATTTGTGATGAATGTGTCAGTAGTTGAAATTATAGAGATAAAAAATTTTGTCTTTTTTATAAAGAGCGTCTCAGAGTAACCATAGAGTGATTGGGGGTAGTTAATAGACGAGAGGCAATTGATAGTGAGGTGCTAATCCTTTCTAATCTTGATTTTTTTTTTTCTTTAGGGTGGGAATAATAATAAAGAGGCTTTAATAAGCCTGATCTGTATAAAGTGCTTAGCACTGTGCTTGAGAAGTAGTACACTGAATGAAAGTTGTTATGTAGATACATATTTATCCAATAGAGTGTGAACATAAGGGCAGAAGTAATACTGCTGGAAAGAAGATGGTTAAGTACCATCTTTGTGTTCTGAAAGCTTATAAAGCTCTTGGTTTTCAGGGGTCTGTAAGGTATGTTCCACATTGTCAAGATTAGTTCCCTTATGGACTCTGGAACTATGCCCTACCAAGTACGCTTTTCCTCTTTCATAATTTAAATATCCACATGTGTCTCAGTTTAAGAGTCCTGCAACCCTTTCATTTGATTTTTGCATTTCTTTTCTAAGAGCTGTAAAAAGAGTAATTTGCTTTCACTTTTGTCTGTTTTCACTTTTCATTATGCACCAATTTAGGCTTTCTCTTCTGAAACTGCTCTTGGTGAGGACTTTGGTTCTGTTAGTGATAAAACTACCAGAGACTTTTCAGGCTTTTTTGTCTGTACCTCACACTTCTTTGACTAGTAGGTGCATTTCAGAGACAAAGAATAGCTAGTTGAGTGAGGGACGTCCTTAGCCAGGCCTTCAAGGAGTTTATAAGAGCAACTTGCTCTACCAGTTCAGCTAATAAGAGGAAAACTCTAAGTAGTTCTTAGAATATAGAATATTCTGAGAATCGTGCCCCCCACTACCTCCTCTCCATGCTAAGAATTGAATAAGAGTAATTTTTAAAAGTTTTTTTTTGTTGTCGTTGGTTTTTTTTAGGTAGGGTCTGCTCTAGCCCAGGCTGACCTGGAATTCACTGTGCAGTGTAAGGGCAACCTCCTATCTGCCTTCTAAGTGCTTGGATTAAAGTTTGCACCACCATGCCTTGCTAAGAAAATCTTTTTGTGTGTTAAATTTGTTTCAACTCTGAATGGACTGTCATTTTTATCCTGCCCCCTGCCATAGTTTCCCCAGAGGCTTTAAATGTAATTTTTAGGTGACAATATAAACAGATAATTTTCTTTCTTTACTGCTCATATCCAACCTGTTGCACCAGTTTGGGTGTGGTGGCAGGAACTAATTTGTGTTTTGGCAAGTAAGCTCTCTCTGCACACTAAAAAGGTATTTAGTTTAAGCAGGGTCATATATTTTTAGATATTTCCAATTGGCTAATAATCTCTCAAAGAAAATCATTTTCTACTTGATGCCAACATGAAGACTTTGGAAAGCCTCTTATTTAAAAACAAAATAACTTCTAGGATTTTTGCTAACCACTTCATCTATATTAGTTTTTTCAGATATTTAAAAAAAATTTATTCATTTTCAAGCAGAGAGAGAGAGAGAGAGAGAGAGAGAGAGAGAGAGAGAGAGAGAGAGAGAGAGCGAGCGAGCGAGCACCAGGGCCACCACCTTGTGGGTCTGGCTTATGTGGGTCCTGGGGAATTGAACCAGGGGCCTTAGGCACTGGAGGCAAGTGCCTTAACCGTTGAGCCATCTCTCCAGCCCTGCATTAGTTTTATAGCTTACCTTTTAGAGACAAAATCAGATAGTTTTCTCCATTCACTTCAAGTATTTAGTCCATCATTGTTTTTTTTTTTGTTGTTGTTGTTGTAAAACCACTGTTCACTGAGGTCAAATTTATGGCTAATCTTCACAGGCTTCATAGGGAGAAAACATTTCTGGGTTAAAACTATAACAAGTAGTTTCCAGTCTCTTAGCTTAGTTTAGACACTTGTTTAAAATGTGAAATAGCTTCATTCAAGTACTTAAAAATTTTTAATATTTATTGTTTGAGGCAGGGTCTCACTGTAGCCCAGTTTGACTTGGAACTCACTATGTAGCCCAGGCTGGCATTGAACTCATGGCCATACTCCTACCTATACCTCCCAAGTGCTGGGATCAAAGGCACACACATCATATCCAACTCCTGGGGTTTATTTAAATCTAACCTTGAGAATACATCTACCCAAGGAAAGGAAGGCTGTATCTGTTCTCTGTGTCTCTCTATAAGAACTATATAGTTCTGAAGCAGAGTAAAAAGAAACTTGTGAAACCAGACAGATACCAATAAATCAGCAAGAATCACCTCCGGAAGCATCAAAGACTTGGCAAAACCAGAGCTCAGTGCATCAGTGCTCCATGATCTTCACTAGGTTGCTTTAAAAAAATGTTAAGTGTAAAAGCCATTAGAGGCAAAGATTGAACACTAAGAGAAAAAGCTTTATTATTAAGCAGAAAATCTCCCAGCATAGATTCTAAGCAGGTGCTTAGGGATGGAGAAACAGTTAAGTCCTTTACAGCCAAAAGATCATGAGCTTTGTTTTTATTTCATACTAGATAAGCCAAATCTTTAAGTGTTCCTTTTTTTTTTTTTTTTTTTTTTTTTGGTTTTTTTGAGGTAGGGTCTCACTCTAGCCCAGGCTGACCTGGAATTCACTGTGTAGTCTCAGGGTGGCCTTGAACTCATGGTAATCCTCTTACCTATGTCTCCCGAGTGCTGGGATTAAAGGTGTGTGCCACCTTTGAGTGTTCATGATTGGCTGGTGGTACCTGGATTTATGGTTTCTTATTGGTAAAGACCTGGCTGGAGTTGATCTGCAATATATGTGTGATATGAAATTATGACATCTAGATGTCTCTTTGTTTTTTTTAATCAGAGTTTATAGTAGTCATTTGGCTATGAGAATGTGGTTGTTAAAAGAGAGGTCTAGGTATAGTTCTGTAGCTCTCCCACCCCCAATGTGTTGTAATAAGCCTTTCAGGAAGAAATAAGATACATGCTAAGGTTGGTAAACCATGAATTTAAGGTGATAAATCTAGCAAATGTGAGTTCTGTATATGTAGTCCCATGTGTATAGTAGATGTACGTATATGTATTTTCTACACAAAGGTTAATTTGTTGGTGTCATAGTAAAAATTATAAATCACTGTTGAATGCAGAATCTGTAATAAAAGCAATTTCAGAAGCTGGGCATGGTGGTACACACCTTTAATTGGGAGGCAGAGGTATGCAGATCACTGTGTGCTCAAGGCCAGACTGGGACTACATAATGAGTACTAGGTCAACCTGGGCTAGAGTGAGACCCTATCTCAAAAAAACCAAAAACAGGGCTGGAGGGGTTGCTTATTGGTTGGGGCATTTGCCTGCAAAGCCTACAAATCTTAAGTTCGATTTCCCAGTACCCATGTAAAGTCAGATGCACAAGGTGGCGTATGCATCTGGAGTCTAGCGTTTGTAGTGGTTGTAAGTCCTGGTGGGCCCATTCTCTCTGGGGGTGGTAGGAGGATCACGGTGAGTTTGAGGCCACCCTGAGACTACACAGCGAATTCCAGATCAGCTTGGGCTAGAGCAAGACCCTACCTTGAAAAAAAAAAAAAACCAAAAAGAAACCAAAATTATTTTAATTTAAAAGAGAGAAGAGAAACAATATTAGTATATAGGTGCGCTAGGGCCTCCTGCCTCTGTAAATGGAACGAACTCCAGATGAAAGTGCCACTTTGTGCATTTGGCTTTACATGGGTATACTGAGCAATGAATTGAACCCAGGCCATTAGGTTTTTGGCAAGCAAGCACCTTTAACTGCTGAGCCATCTCTCTAGCCCTTATTCTCTCCCTCCCCACCCACTGTTGTGTTCGCCAGGCTAGCTGGCCCTTGAGCTTCCAAGAAATTTTCCTGTCTCCTTCTTCCTGGGATTATAGACAGCCACCACAATGTCCAGCTTTTATGTGTGTGATGGGGATCCAAATGCAGGTACTCATGCTTACACAGCAATCCCTCTCCCTGGCCCCAAATAACTCATCTTAATGAAATTATTTTAGAGCACTTTGAGTTCTATTTCACTCATTCAGCAAATTCCAATCAAATGCCTATCAGATGCCAAGTACAGTGCTTGGTGCTGGGGCTACTAAGACATGAGGAAGACAAGTTTGATTCATTCTATATAATGTTTACAACCTCCATAGCTATAACCACTCTAAACTTAAGACCTTTGTAATAAAATGTAATAAGTCTTACCCTCTGTGAAAATAGGGGGAGACTTGAGAGAAACATACTCTAAAAGGCTTGCTTCCAGTTTTAACACTAAAAGATGAGTAGGTAATGAAGCTTGGGATGAGTGAAAGCTTTGGTCATGTAAGAAATGGAGTATCTTTGGTCAGATCATCTTACATTTGGGGAATTAGAAGGGATTTGCAGTGATGAAAAATGAGGTTAGAGTGGTGGGTAAGCAGCAGCCAGGGCTTTGAACAGCATTGAAGCCAAAATAAATTTAGACCAGAGCCAGGAGTGGTGGGTACATACCTTTAGTCCCAGCATTTGGGAGGCAGAGGTAGGAGGATTGCCCTGAGTTTGAGGCCACCCTGAGACTACGTAGTGAATTCCAGGTCAGCTTAGGCTAGAGGGAGACCCTACCTTGAAACTCCCCTCAAAAAAAAAAGGGCCAGAACACCTTTAAGGATGGGAAAAAGGGAAATGGATGTGAAGAACGAGGAGGGTGAGGTTTAGGGCATAGATCTAATTAGGAGGCTGTTTTAATTACTTGGTAGGGTTGAACTGGCAGTAAAGAGAAGTGGACAGATTAGGGGTAATTCAAAGGCAGAGCTGATTAGAATTGGTAATTGCCAAGAGGTAATAGTGAAGGTTGCTATGAAGTCTTCTGACGTGGGCAGTAGAATGGAAACTAAGGTGTGTGTGTGTGTGTGTGTGTGTGTGTGTGTGTGTGTGTGTGTGTGTGTGTGTGTGTTTGCTATACCTAAGATTGAATCTAGGGTCTTACACATGCTAGATAAGTGCTGTCCTCCTGTGCTACACTCCCAGCCCTGATTAGTGAAAATAAACTGGTGGAGGTGTAGGTTTGGAGACTGGTGAGATGGTAATTTTACTTGGGGAACACATTTAGTTTTTTGGCTCTGGAACTTAAGGGAGAGCTAGGTATTGGGTTTTACAGGCTTAGAAGTCATCAAAACTATATAATATGGGAAAGATTTAGGAGAATACATAGGAAAATGACTATTCAAATTTTTGAGATGGAATTTTGTCAAACTATGAACTCTTCCCTAGGAGAGAAGTGAGTTCCTACAGAATACATTTATTAATATCAGTTTACATATATTTCCAATGTTTAGAAAAGTGGGTATCTATAACCCTTATATTATACAGTAAATGATGAGGACCCTAGGGCAGTACTTTATGAATGGAACAAAGGAAGATCTGCAAAGAAGTCTTAGAATGAGTTTTGTGCCATCTGTGAATGTGCTGTTTAAATAGAACCAAATGAGTAGGGACCTTCCAGAAGAGAGAGTAGTAGCAGATGACCCTAAGGGGTCAAGTGCAATAAGGAATGAAAAATGTCTAACTGGGTGAATTTAATAATTAGGTCCCTAGGACTTTGGAGAAATAACTTAGGAGTTGTAGTATAGAAAACCAAACTTCAGGGGATTGAAGCATTGATGGGAGGTAAAGAAGTGGAGTCAAAGTGTATGGATGGCTATTTGAAGAAGTTTTGTTAGGAAAGAAGAGGTATGTGGAGGGAAGCTGGGTAAAACTTGAGTGTGTCTAAATGCTGATGAGGTAGTAAGAAGACACAAGGTAGGGGATGTCTGTGATGGCTTTCCAGGTCCATGAGGATGTTTGGATATGAGATCCAAAGCACAGGTGGAAGGCTAGGCTTAGACAAGAGAGGAGGCATTGTAAATGGGAGGGAGGGAGGGAGTATGAAACTACTAAGCTTATGGCAAGAGGGTAGATGAATCCTCACACTTTCTATTTCTTTGAGGTCAGATGTGGAATCCTCTCACTTCATGATTCATAGGATGGGTAGGGGTTTAAAACCTTCACCTCATTAAGATTAAAGATTATAATTTGGATTTTGTGATATGTATGCTGATTCAAGTTTGGCTGGAGTTTTGCTGATTCAGGTTTATGTTTCAGTAGGAATTGGGCTTTGATTTATAGACTTTCTTGCTCTCAGTTGTTACTGGGGGCCTTGCCAAATGTCAGCCATTGCTCCTCAGCTATCTTGTTTCCTCAGTGCATTGAACATTTATGATAGTATTTCATACCTCACCTAGTTAGGGTTTAATTATCCACTGCAGTTTCTTCAGTGTTTAAAAATGAAGCAATACAGTGTTACCATTTTATTTTAATGTTTCCTATGTATTTGTTTTTGTTTCCTTTACAGTACTCTGTGCAAAAAACTTGGTGAAAAAGGATTTTTTCCGTAAGTAAATTATTTTTAATACAAATTTGTATATCCTGTGTATTTTTTTTTTTAGATAATATATATAGAATTGTCTGGTTTAGGGATTTACAAATACACTTCAGTGTTATTGTACAAATGCTTTGGTTCAGAGCCATTTGGCCTCTTGTTTTTCTAGGGGATTTATACCTTTTAGCCTTAGTTTCTTTCCCTTTATCCACGCCTCCAACATGCTAAGTGAATGTGTGTGTCTACAGGTGTATAAATGCAGATGTCTAGATTTCTAGAAAAAGCTTAAAAAGATTTCATAAATACTCTTTTTTTGAACATTTTATGGGAAAATTTACCTGTTTGTTCAGGATTCATTGGAAGGTAGAAAAGTCATTGAGCCTGCTTGGAATTTCCAGAGTTGTAGGAAAGAAACCTCTTCCAAACTGCAAAGCAAATGTTTGGTTACCATATCTATAGTCTATTTGCCAATTGGATGTGATTATTATTATTATTATTGTTATTATTTCTTTGGACAAGGTCTTGCTATGTAGTCTAGGCTAACCTCAAACTGTGTAGCCCAGGCTGGTCTAGAACTTGCAATTCTTCTGCCATTGCCTTCTGGATAATGGGATTACAGGCATGAACCACCAATGGCCAGCAGTTGTAGAATTTTTTATGACTTTCTTTAGGATTAAATTCTGTGAGGGAGGACTGGGAAGTAAGTAATCCCCCTTATGTGTTAAAAATCTTAACCTGTGGCCGAGGAAATGACCCAGGTGATAAAGTGCTTGTCGTGCAAGAATGAGGAACTGAGTTTGGATATTCAGTAGTCACATAAAAGCCAGGTGTGGTGGCCCATGCTCATCATTCCAGTGCTGGGGAGGCCCATAAATGCACATGCCAACTCTCATACCCACATGCATGCATACCACATATACATACATGTGCAAAAACCCATTTTAACTGTCTCCCTCTTCCCCTCTCTGTCTATTTTTGTTGTTGTTGTTTTGAGATAGAGTCTTATGTAGCCTAGGGTGGACTCAAACTCACTATGTAATTAGTTCAGCCTGACCATGACTTGTTGCCACCCCCTCTCAAGTGCTGGGATTATTGGTATGCACCATTGTGCCTGGCTCTTTATTTTTAATTTTCACCTTGTAATTTTATTCTTTATACTAACTTTAAATTATTGAATAAAAATGTTATTTCAAATAAAAGGTTATAGCCAAAAATAAAAACATTAATTAGATTTTAATATCGACTAAATTCTTCCACCCAGCAAAACCATGCTGTGTTCACTGTGTAGTAATGACATTGGTTAATTTTCATGGGGTTAATTAAAATGAATAATAAGCT
Source organism: Zapus hudsonius (assembly GCA_004024765.1). Classification (NCBI taxonomy): domain Eukaryota; kingdom Metazoa; phylum Chordata; class Mammalia; order Rodentia; family Dipodidae; genus Zapus; species Zapus hudsonius. The sequence goes on along the minus strand of PVHP010026760.1, from coordinate 2,349 downwards.
TGATGTATTTTAAAATCATAACTTCTTATAATTTTAGTGTAGAACCTGACTTTAAGATTAAAAATTAACATCATCTTATAACACTACATAGTTCTAAATTTATATGCTATCTTTGTGTCTATATGCAAAAATAAATAAGAGGTAATTTGGAACAGAGGAAGAAAGTTGAAAGCAGTCTGCAGTTCATACCATGCACTCTTACATTGGGGCAAGCCCCGGAGCCACAGAGCTACTCAATTCTCCATGAAGATGCCAATTTATAGTCTCTTAGGCATTGTTCAGTTATTTGCCAATTTCCTATTGCTAATGACCTAATAAAAAGCTTTAAAATAAACTTCTTTGTATACAACTTTCATAAATATAGACAATATACCAAGATCATAATTCTTCCTGTCACTCTGCTTTTCTTCCTTTCAAATCCCCCTCTACTGAATCCCTTCTTTCCAACTAGACTGTCTTCTATTTTGATGTCATCATTTTTAACTCCTGTCATGCAGGTCTTGTGTAGGTAGCATCAGCCACTGTGAGGTCATGAATATCAAGGCCATTATGTCTGGATGACAGCATTGTAAGCAGTCTTTGGCTCTTTCTTACATTCATTCTGCCACCTCTTCCTTAATGGTCCCTGAGTCTTGGAGGGTGTGATAGAGATGTCTACTTAATGCTGAACAATCCACTGTCACCACTTCTCAGTACTTTGGCCATTTTTGAGTCACCCCAGTGGTCACTGCCATCTGGAAAGAGAAGTTTCTCTAACCAAAAGTGAGAGTAGCAGTAATTATGGGCATAAACACAAGTATTTAGAGAATGGTTTTGTGTGTATGATATATGCATTTAGCCAGCCACAGTAATTTCCCCCTAGGCTTATGACCTTCTCAGCCATAGGCTCTTGCCTGGGTTTTCAGTATCACACTGGAATTCCTTCCTGTGAAGTGGGCCTCAGATCCAATCAGAAAGCAATTGGTTTTCCCCAAAACAGACATGCTACCATTGTGCTAGTTGGTAAATTTGGCCTGGCTGGCCAGCCATAAAGCTTGCAGGGTCCACTACTGGTAAGACTGTTGACTGACTTTTTTTTTAAAATTTATTTGCAAGGAGAGAGAAAGAAAGGAGGGAAGAGGAAGGGAGGGAGAGAATGAGTGAATGAATGAAAATGAATATGCATGCTAGGGCCTCCAGCCACTGCAAATGAATTCCATCCAGATGCATGCGCCACTCAGTGCATCTGGCTGGCTTTATATGGGTGCTGGGGAACTGAACCCAGGTCATCAGACTTTGCAAGCAAGCATCTTAACTGTTAAGCCATCTCTCCAGGCCAGTTTACTGATTTTTATTTGCTTGTATATATGTTTGTGTGTGGTGGGAATGTGTATATGCATATTCATATGTGTGTGGGTGCACGTGTGCATGGATGTGGAGATTGGCATTGGGTGCTCTACCTGATTGCTGTCCACCTTAAATTTTTTTTTTTTTTTGAGACAGGTCTCTAACTGAACCTAGAGGTTACCAGTTGTGTTAGACAAGCTAGCCATCAAGCCCCAAGGATCCTTTTCTCTCTACCACCCTAACACTGGGATCACAGGCATACCTGCCACGTCTGGCATTTTAAATGGGTGTGAGGGAGCTGAACTTAGGTCCTTGTCCTTATATTGTAAGCATTTTACTCACTGAGCCATCTCCACAGTCTCACCCCCCTCTTTAAAAATCCTTTTAAAGCCGGGCGTGGTAGTGCACGCCTTTAATCCCAGCACTCGGGAGGCAGAGGTAGGAGGATTGCCGTGAGTTCAAGGCCAGCCTGAAACTACAGAGTGAATTCCAGGTCAGCCTGAACTACAGCGAGACCCTGCCTCGAAAAAACAAAAACAAAAATCCTTTTAAGCTGAGCGTGGTGGCACATGACTTTAATCCCAGCACTTGGGAGGCAGAGGTAGGAGGGTTGCTGTGAGTTTAAGGCCACCCTGAGACTACATAGTGAATTCCAGGTCAGCCTGGGCTAGAGTAAGACCCTACCTCAAAAAAAAAAAAACTATAATAATAATAATCTTCCTTAAGGTTGATCTAATACAGGATTTATCTTAGTGAAACTGTAAAGTGGCAGATAGAATTGGATGTGGTGGAAACAAGGAAAGTGAGGGGCACTTCCCAGATATCTGTTGAAAGAAGATAGTCTTAGACCTTCTTCCCTCCCCTCCCCTTCTTCCCCTTTTTCCCCTTCCCTTCCCTCCCCTCCCTTCCCTTCCTCCCTTCCCTTCCCTTCCTCCCTTCCTTTCCCTTCCCTCCCTCCCTCCCTCCCTCCCTCCCTCCCTCCCTTCCTTCCTTCCTTCCTCCCTTCCTCCCCTTCCTTCCCTT
>PVHP010026759.1:0-24389 GCA_004024765.1 Zapus hudsonius | reverse complement strand
CCCAAAACTAGTCTGTAGAGGCAAAAGTCAAGTTATCCCAGGCTTACAAACTTTAGAATAATTTCATAGTCTAAAGATTGCCATAGGGTACATATCATGCAGATAAGAATTCTTTTGAAATCCCTCCAAAATAAAGTATCTATAAGGCTCTCCTCACTCCTAAACAGGGGAGCCTTGAAAATGAACAGAACCATTCCTATCCTATGACCATCAAGAAACAAGGAAGTAAACCAAACCCATGAATTTCAAGTCCTTTTTCTTTTCTTCTTTTTTTTTTTTTTTTGGTTTTTTGAGGTAGGGTCTCACTCTAGCCCAGGCTGACCTGGAATTCACTGTGTAGTCTCAGGCTGGCCTTGAACTCATGGCGATCCTCCTACCTCTGCCTCCCAAGTGCTGGGATTAAAGGCGTGTGCCACCACGCCCGGCTTAAGTCCTTTTTCTAATACATTTCAACAATGATTTTGATTAAATGATATAAAAATAGCATTTTATTATGAAAGTCCTAAGGGAACTTGTTAAAATAACAGTTTGACAAAATAAATTCAAGTAAAACTATCACTAATCAGAACTTCGTAAGTTTAAATTTTTTATACTCTTAATGAAAAGCTTCTTTGCTATGTAGAGATGATCTATATAAAAATCATTCCACGTTATCCATGGTAGTAAATATGAAACATTTCATAAATTAAATCCAGAGATTTACATCCTATTTTTCTTACCTTTTCTGACTGTTTTTAAAGTCATTATATTGGTTTTGCTTTAGGGAGAGAACCTTAAAGATTACTTCTTGGATAAATTTAATCCAGTGGGAAATTATTTAAATAATCATAAGCAAACAAGAAAATAACTAAGTATTCCTGCTAATAGGTTATTTGCAGATATTGTAGGTAATTTATAGCCTGTAATTTTTGTCTTCAACTTGACTTCTATAAGTTTTTTTGTTTGTTTGTTTGAGGAGTTTTGGGGGGAGGGGTTTAATATTTAAGATACTTTATTTATTTACTTATTTATTTGTAAACAAAGCGAGAGAGAGAGACAGAGAGAGAATGTGAGTATGGGCGTATCATGTCATGAGCCACTTTGTGCATCTGACTTAAGAGGGTATTGGGAAATGAACCTGGGGCCTTAGGCAATGGAGGCAGCCACCTTAACTTCTAAGCCATATCTCCAGCCCTTTTTTATTTTTTTGAGGTAGGTTCTCACTCTAGCCCAGGCTGACCTGGATTTCACTGTAGCCTTAGGGTGACCTTAAACTCGTAGTGAGCCTCCTACCTCTATCTCCCAAGTGCTAGGAGTAAAGGTGTGCGCAACTACACCCAGCCTTCCCATAAGTAACTGAACTAAAGTTATATAATGTTTTATCAGGAGTCATTAAAAGGTACAGCCTTCCTAAAATCAACTTATCTGTCCACAGTGTCATACCTTTGGTTCTTTCATTTGCTTCTAAACAGGCTGACCTGGAACTCATTCTGAAGCCCACACTAACCTTGAATTCACTGAGATCCTCTTAACTCAGTACCACCACACCCAGCAAGTCCATAAACTTTAATCCTCTAAATTCACTTCTTTTCTCCACAACAGAAAAAGTTCAGTTCCTAAATCCTACTCACCCACAGTCAAAGCATAGAACAAATCATTTATTTTTATTAAATTCCATACAAGTGCTAAAGAAGAATATATACCGGGCACGGTGGCACAAACTTTAAATCCCAGCACTTCAGAGGCAGAGATAGGATTGCTGTGAGTTTGAGGCCAGAATGAGTTCCAGATCAGCCTGGGCCAGAATGAAACCCTACCTTGAAAATTAAAAAAATAAAAAATAAAAAGAATCTAGCAACATAGTTCCAAGTAAACATTTCAATATAGTTCCAAGTAAACTTGTTTCACACTAAACCTATATATTACAGGGCATTTCTAGATCTCATACAGTTGGAGATATTCACACCAACAAAGTAATATTACTATTGGTTATTACACAGTACAAATTAAGAGTTGGTGTCTGGCATGCCAGTGCACACCTTTAATCCCAACACTTGGGAAGCAGAGGTAGAAGGATCACCATGAATTTGAAGCCACCCTGAAACTACATGGTGAATTCCAGGTCACCTTGGGCTAGAGCAGGACCCTACCTTGAAAAACCAAAACAATGGCTGTTAATGTTAGAACCAGAATGACTCCATCATTGTACCCTGAACCCTGACCACCCATCTCAATTTTCCAGGAATGATCCAGACCACCTGTCGGATTATCACTTCCCTACAGAGGCCCAAGCCTTGAGGCAAACAAAAAAATCCCAATGCCCCCACCACCTCATAAATATGCCCTGGTCTGTAAGGGAGGCTTTTTTTTTTTTTTTCCTGCTCAGGGCACCCCAACAAAGCCTCTGTCTGCTGTTGAGCTCGGCCTTCCCTCCGATTTTCTTCCCCTTCCCTTTCTAACAGTTAACAAGTTAAAACCTCGTGGTACCGACAAAAAGTATGAGGATGTCTGTCACACAAGCAGAAACTTTGTGATCACTTTGGGATCTCTTTACACACACAACACCCCTAGGCGAAATGACTGGTAACAAGTTGCCCGACATGGTTGGATTGTTACAATTCCTTTTTCTTTGTTTTCTTCTACACTCAATTAGCTGAAAGAGACAAAAGCAAGCAATCCTGCAGAGAGGGGACACACCATATATAAGCTGCGTCCTTAGAGACGGAGATTCGACCTACAGCAGAGAGGACCATCAAGGGAAGGACGGAATGATTTCGCGCTGCTTGGTTAATTACGACAGCTAATTAGATCTCGAGCTGCTTGGTTAATTACGACGGTTAATTAATGAACCAGATCTCTTTACCTTAGTTCTCCATGGCCGGGAAGGAAGCCTGGAGCCCCCGGGGGTCCCAGAGCCGGAGACCGCGGTCAGCGGCGCCAAGACTCTTCCAAAAATAAAATAAATAAAAAAGAAAAGAAACCCGAGGGCCGATCTCCCCCGGGGCGGCCCGGAAGTGCCCGACACCGACGTGAAATGGACAGATTCTCCCGCGCTTCCGGGAAGCTCCGCGCGCCCCGCCCCCGTCCCGCGCGGAGCTTCGCGAACTCGAGTGGGGTCGTGGACGGGGTCCCCGGCTCGCCTGCACCCGGGGGAGTGGGTGCCGTGTCCAGATCCACGGGACGGCGAGGCCCCGGGCTCTCCGGCCCCCGTGCCGAGGGTTAGGCGCGTTGGCGGCCAGAGAAGCGGAAGAACCAAAAAGTAGCTGAAAAGGGGGGGAAAAAAAGCGAGGGAGAAATCCTTGTCAGAGGAACCCGGAAGATCGGCGTGACCCCGGAAGAGATTCACCGGAGGGAGCCGGAGGTCACACTTCCGGCAGCTGCCCGCCGCCTCCGGAGAGGGTTTGGTTGGAGTGCGCATGCCCCGCGTTTTCCCGGCCCCAGGAGTCACGGAGCCGCTCCGTACACGCGTGGCGAGGGCTGGGGCTGAGCCGCGGGGGCTGCGTGGGCGCATGCGCTCTTCGGGGCTCCGAGGGTGGGCTGGCTGCCTGAGATGAGGGGCTTCTCGGGAATAGGTTTTACCCCACTCGAGTCCGTGGCAGGGCTCAGTATTAAATTGTGGTTACTCTGCCCTTAAAAAATGAATAGAAATAAATGAGAGCCACCTACAGACAAAAATGCCTGTATATAAAAATGCCTAGATGTATCTAAGTCCACTCGGCCGCCATGTCCTTCTGAGCTAGCATTCTCTACTTCAAAAAGTATTTCTAAACTGGGCGTGGGTGGAGCACGCCTTTAATCCCCCAGCTCTCTGGAGGCTGGGATAGGATGGCCGTGAGTTCACGGCCACCCTGAGGCACTTGGGCTAGAGCAAAACCCTACCTCGAACCCCCTCCCCCAATAATAATAATTAATAATAAGCCGTGGAGATATCTCAGCAGTTAAAGCAAAAGCACATCCAAGTTGGGCATGGTGTCCCACGCCTTTAAACCCAGCACTGGGAGGCAGAGGTAGGAGGATTGCAATGAATGAGTTTGAGGCCACTGAGATTTAAGGGATTTCCAGGTCAGTCTGGGCTAGAGCGAGAGCATACCTCAAAAGACATGAAGTCGGAGGAGGGGGGACACATACATCTGGTGTTCTTTTGCAGGGGCAAAAGACTGTAGCAAGCCCATTCACATAAACACACATGCAAATAAAATGAAAATTTTTGTTTAATCTGACTGATCAGATCCTGAAATTAGTCATTTGTATCATTTTGTAAAACTGCTCTATTGTTATTCTGTTTTCCCTCATTGATCTTTTTAATATTATTTTTGTTCTTAACTCAAAAACTGAAGTCATTGTTGTGACAACTCTTACAATTAATTTGGTAGAATAAGTCACTATAAACTACTTTAGCTGAAACCCACTTATTTGATATGTTGCATTTTCATTTTTCTTCATTTCAAAATATTTTATAATTTCCCTCTTGATTTTTTTCTTTGACCTGTGGGTGCTTTGTAAGTGAATTACGTAGTTCAAAATTATTTCGGGATTGTTTAGATATCTTTCTGTTATTGGTTTCTAAATTAATGAGATGATGATCAGAGATTTTACTTTGTATATTGTGAGTAATTTTACTTATATGGATACTTTTGCGTGGCCCAGAGCATGTCTGTCTTGGTAAATGTTCATCATTCATTTGAAATGAATGTATATTTTGCAGTTACTGGTTGTAGTGGTGAACAAATGTCAATCAGATTAAATTGAGGCAGAAATTCCCCTCTTCTGGGAACTGTCTCGTTGGCTTTGAGAGTCAATTGGATGACAAGGGATGGGGCAAGTTAGGATTCTGGGGTGCCAGGGCTCTAAGGAGTTCAGCCGGAAACACTGTGGTCAGGAGGCTCAGTGGTGGCTACTTCTATTGCTTCACTGTGGTCAGCTTGCCAACTCACCTTGTTCTTCCCCAACTCAATAGATCTTAGGCAACTAGTACACTTTCAATGAACAATCAATCAGCCTAGGGCACTTTCAGTTATGAATGGAGACAGTCCCAACAGACTTAAACCCTCCCAAACTCAGCCCTCATTTGAGTATCCCACTTTGGGGGGTTCCCATCCATGTCCATGAATACTTTCTCGCTTTTCTGTTATTTCTGCCTGTACTGTATCTCTGAATCCTGCTTAATAAAACCTGTTACCCATATTCCTCATATGGGCCTGATGGATTGCCTCTAGGCCTAATGATAACTTACCCACCCTCTGGGCAAGGACCCACCCCAGCACCTGGAGCATAGCTGCTGCCCCTGTCCTTTCAAGACCAGTTGGTATTATTATAGTATTAGCACTCACATTCTGAGTCCACGTCTTTCTGATTTCCCATTAAGAAATGAGTGTTGTTCAAGTGTGGCGGCACACACCTTTAGTCCCAGCACTCAGGAGGCAGAGGTAGGAGGATCACTGTGAGTTCAAGGCCACCCTGAGACTACATAGTGATTTCCAGGTCAGCCTGGGCTAGAGCGAGACCCTACCTTGAAAACAAAAACAATCAAGAAAATTAATGAATATATTTGCAAATAACATATCTGATAAATGGCTTGCAACCAGAATGTATCTTTTAATTAAAATACCCATACCTCAGTAATAATAATAAATGAAGTTTACTAGACATTTCACTAAAGGAACCTGATATTTGGCCAAAAAAAATGATATCATTAATGATTGAGAAAATGCCAATCAAAACCATAATGAAATACCTATTTAATGGTAAAATAAAAGTGCCTGACCAGTATTAGGGAAATTTCTCAGTAGTAGAGCACCGGCCAGCTCCATGTGCAAGGACCTGGCTCAGTCCCCACCACACACATAAACATTAAGCTGGTGGAGTGGTGGACAGATATTAGGAAGGGAAATGTTGAAAATATGGAGAAACTGAAACTCATCCACTACAAATGGAAATATAAAATGGTTCACCTGCCTTGGAAAACATCTTTGGCAGTTTCTTAAAAAAAAAAAAAAGTAGAAGTTATATTTCTCATTGTTGTCACCAAATACTCTGGCAAAAGCAATTTAAAGAAAGAAGGACTTCATTGTGGAAGAGGTGGCAGAAAGACTGTAAGAGCCAAAGGAAGGGGAGGACCACTTACAACACAAACTTCCAGACACAAAATGGCCTTGATATTCAAGACCTCTCAGTGCCTGACACTACCTACACATGACCTCCATAATAGGAGAAAAAGATGATGACATCAAAACAGACTAGAGACTAATTGAGAGGGGGAGGGGCTATGATGGAGGGTGGATTTGAGATGGGGACATTGGGTGGGGAGGGAATGTAGTTTATTGTCTATGATTATGGAAGCTGTCAATAAAAAGTTTTTACAAAAAGAAAAGAAAGAAGGACTTACTTCGGTTTGCACTTCAAAGTCAGTCCATCATGGAGGGGAAGGCATGGGGTAGAAGCATGAAGCAAGGCTGTTCACATGTGTTCACAATTGGGAAGCAGAATGAAATGAAAGCTCAGTTGAAGTCGGATGGGGCCAGACTTCATCTTGAGCTGGCATTCGAACTTGTTTGAGTCAGGTGGGGTGGTGCACACCTTTGATCCCTGCACTTGGGAGGCAGAGGTATGAGGATTGCTCTAGTTCAAGGTCAGCCTGGGACTACAGAGGGCTAGCATGGGCTACAGTGAGAACCTACTTCAAGAGAGAATGGGGGTATGGGGGGAAGAAGAGGAGGAGGAGGAAGAAACTTGGTATCATCCATGGTGTTAGTTTTTTTAATTTTTTATTTATTTATTTGCACACATGTGTGGGAGGAGGCACATGAGGTCCTCTTGCCACTGCAAATGAATGCAACACCTGCCACTTTTTGCATCCTACTTACATGGTGGCTTGGGAACTGAACCTCAGGCCCACGGATTTTCCAAGCAAGTGCCTTTAACCACTGAGTCATTTCCCTAGCACCTGGTGTTAATATTGTAAGCATGCAAAATGCAAGGGTTAAGTGCTTCTGAGGAGAGACAATATGTGTCAGGATCAAATTCCCTACAAGGAGGCCCTGAGAAGAAATTCCATGAGGCTGCAAAGGTAAAGCCTACTTGTAGTGGAGACACCAGGATGTTGGACATCCCAGGATCATGAGACATTCCTTCACCAAGGAAAGCTACAGGAATATGATGGAGCTGTCCTAAGAGAGAGGCTCAATATCCTTCAGGTAGCAGAACTGAAGGAGCAGGACCACGCAAGGCTGTTGGAGCCCAGATGGTGCCACCAAGAGCCTCAGGTGTTGAGAATATCTCAAACCCTAAGGATCTGGTGTTTGCTCTGATGGGCTTCAGTCTTGTTTGAATCTTTCCTTGCTATCTTCCCATTTCTCCTTTTGGAATGGGAATGTTTATTTGGTGCCATTGTATTTTGGAAGTATGTAACATTTTTATTACTCATTTGGTCTTTTGAGGTAGGGTCTCACTGTAGCCCAGACTGACCTGGAATTCACTGTGTAGACTCAGAGTGGCCTTGAACTCACAGCAATCCTCCTACCTGTGCCTCCCAAGTGCTAGGATTAAAGGCATGCGCCACCACACCCGGCTCTTACTTTTTTATTTCCACAGAGACTCACAAGGATTTGCCTTGAGCATCAAGAGAATTTTGATTTGAACTGTGTGGGGACTATTAAGACTTTGTGTACTATTAATTAAGACTTTGTGTACTATTAGGCACAAACTAAATGCATTGTGTCTTAAAAAATAAACGTGAGGCTAGCGACATTGCTCAGTGGTTAAAGGCACTTGCTTACAAAGCCTGGCAACCTGGGTTTGATTCCCCAGTACCCACGTAAAGCCAGATGCACAAAGTGATGCATGCATCTGGAGTTGGTTTTGCAGCAGCAAAAGGTCCTGGTACACCCATACACACACTTTCTCTCTCCTAGCAAATAAATAATAAATAAAATATTTTCTAAAACAAAAAAAAAAAAACAAACATAAGACAATAGAGGCTAAGGGTAGAATATTATGGCTTAAATGATGTGCTTAGGTGTCAAGTGACAAGAGTTAATTTTTAATTGTCAACTTGATTGAATTAATAGATCTTGAACACTTATGAGGCACACCTTTGAGTGTATCTCTGAGGTTGTTCCTGCAGATGTTTATCTAAGGAGGGAAGACCCATCCTGAATGTGGGAAGCACTATCTCCTGGACTGAATAAAAGAAGAAAAAGGGTGTGGTGGTGCATGCAGAGGCAGGAGGATCACTGTGAGTTCAAGGCCAGCCTGGGACTACAGAGAGAGAGTTCCAGAATAGCCTGAGCTAGAGTGAGACTCTACCTTGAAAAAAACCAAAAAAGGAAAAGGGAGAAAGCCAGCTCAGAGAACTTTCACCTTCTTCACTTCCTGGTCTCCTAAGAGATAAGGAGTCCCAGCCATATGCTCCTGACACCATGAACTCCACCATAGGAAACACCACTTTCTCTAACCGTGAGCCGAAATAAATTCTTCCTTCAATAAGTTGCTACGGGCTGGAGAGATGGTTAAGTGGTTAAGGCACTTGCCTCCAGTGCCTAAGACCCCAGGTTCAACCCACAAGGTGGTGGCCCTGGTGCTCTCTCTCTCTCTCTCTCTCTCTCTCTCTCTCTCTCTCTCTCTCTCTCTCTCTCTCTCTCTCTCTCTCTGCCTCTCTCTCTCTGCTTGAAAATGAATAAATAAAATGTTTTAAAAAATAAGTTGCTAATTATCAGGTCACAGTGATGATAAAAGTAACTAATAAGGGACTGATAGATGACCCAGTGGTTAAGGCACTTGTCTGCAAAACCTAATGACCCAGTTCTGATTCCTCAGTACCTGCATAAAAGCCAGATAGATGCACAGGGTGGTATATGCTTTTGGAGTTTGTTTGCAGTGGCTGGAGGCCCTGGCAGACCCACTCTCTCTGTCTCTCTTCTCTCTCTACTTGCAGATGAATCAAAATAGGGACTACTGAGTGAGTTCAGGACAGCCTGGGCTTGAGTGAGACCCTACCTCAAAAAAACATTTTAAAACTAAGTAATAAAGGAATGACTTACAGGAATATAGCAGTCGCTAACCTTCAAAGCTTTCCTGTACTGAAAGAGAAAAGTAACCAGATGTAGACATTGAAGCAACTGGAAGAAATTTACCACACGACTTAAGAGCTCATTGTGCATGAGTTATGTTAGTACATTTATAAGTCCATCTTCAAATCAATCTTCCAACTTTTAAGCTTTGCTAGTATGTTAAAAAGAGAAATGTGGAATCTGCAATTTATATCTACAGTGAAATATATTTACTATTTGTTGTAGTCAGCTTTCTGGTTGCTGCACAGAAAGAACCCAAGTAAAAGTGGCTTGTGGAGGAATGGGTTTATTTGGCTTACGGACTCAAGGGGAGACTCCATCCTGGCAGGGAAAACGATGGCATGAGCAGAGGGGTGGACATCACCTCCGCCACAGCACTGCAAACAGCGGCAGGAAGGTGTGCCAAACACTGGCAAGGAGAAGCTGGCTTATAACCCCATAAGCCCGTCCCCAACAACACAGCTCCATCAAGGTTGTAAAATCCAAACTGCCATCAGCTGAGGATCGATTACCCAGAACACATTCATTTGTTTGTGGGGTACACCTGGATCAAACCATGACACTATTGTACTAATACATTAACATGTAGAATCTACAGTTTTTACTATAGTGTAAGACTAGTTTAAATGAACATAGTAATGTGTCAAATAGAATAGCAAGAAAGAAGGTAAAAAATAATGACTGCAACTAAAATAATGACTGGTAGTACATGCCCATAATCTCAGCACTCAGCAAGTAGAGGCAGGAGGATTGCAAATTCAATGGCCTGGCCTCCATGGGAGTTCAAAGCCAGCCTGGAATACATATGGAGACACTGCCTCAAAAAAAAAAAAAACAAAACCCAAAAACAAAATGACAAAAACAGACTGGAGGGTGTAGCTCAGTGATAGAGTACTTGCCTTAATAACATGCTGTGAGGTCCTGGGTTCTATCACCAGCACTGGGAATGATAATAATAATTATAATAACGATTGTCTCATACCTATTAGTGCCTCTCATGCATCTTGGGGATACAGTGATAAGCAAGATTTAGAGAGAAAGAGAGCCTTTAACATTTAGAAAACAAAAATTTAATATGATAACAGAGAAAAATGCATGTGTGTTAGGTACATTTCTCACTGCTGGGACAAAACTCCTGAGAAAAATCAGTTTAAGAAAGAAAGTCTGTTTCGGCTTACAGTTCAAGGTTCTAGTTCGTCACGGTGGGGAAGGCAAGTCTGCAGGAGTTTAGTTCACAGTGAGTCTGCAAAGACCCATGAATGTGACACTTAGCTTACTTCTTGTTCTATATCCAAGACCCCCTTCTACAGACTAGGAAATAGCTCTGCCCGCTTACAGTAGGTCTTCCGCCTCATTTAGCTTAATCAACACCCTCGGATATTTGTTTCTTGGGAGATTCTAAATCTTGTGAAATTGACAAGATTAACCATCACAACCTTTTACTACAAACAGGAAAGGGCTAGGAGAAGCTGTTCCAGAAGGCTCAAATGCCATGACTATGTGCTACTCAGACCTCCAGACTGGAGAGCACAGTTGACTGACAAGCCCAGCTGCTATCTTCCTGGATTTGAGGCTGAGGTCATGCTTCCTCTGAACTGAAATCACCCAGTGACTGAGCATGCTAGCCCATGCCTGAGGACTCATTTCTTCCCCAATGAGTCCCTTGCATGTCTAACCCTATTATGACATTCACTTCATGGAGGACCTGAACTAATTCAGAGGATGTAGGGGGCCTTAAAGGAAGCTTTCCCTGAGAAATTTTGATGCAAGAAAAGAAACAATCAAGATAGGTGTTTTGCACAGTGCCTGGCACTTGTTTGTGCTAAGTGAACTTGACCACATGGAATGCTAGCTAAGTGCCTGGGAAGCTGACCTTGGGGAAATACATGCTTGGTGCCCTGTGCAAGCAGACAGCCAGGGAGCATTCTTCTCAAAGCAAAGTCTTTTAAATGAGCCAATTCTATCATACCCTGGAGTCTGCACTTGGTGGGGTCCAACCAGCTCATGGTATTCTCTCAAGGTATCTTTCCTCTTGTCCTGATTCAAGTTTGTTTGTTTGTTTTTTCTTTCTTATTTTATTTCTTTTTCTTTTTTTGGGGGGGGGGAATGGGGAGGGTGGGAATGGTTCAAGGTAGGGTCTCACTCTAGTCCAGGCTGACCTGGAACTCACTCTGTAGTTCCAGTCTGGCTTTGAACTCACAGGGATCTTCCTCCCTCTGCCTCCCAAGTGCTGGGATTAAAGGTGTGCACCACCATGCCCAGCACTCCACTTCTTTTTAACACTGCTAATCTCTTTAACAAGCACTACCTTCTTGCCCACAACTTAAAAAATTCCTCTTTACTGGCCAAATTGCACAATTTTTTCAAATATTCCTGCTCTTATTTTTGCCTCTAACTTTCACTGTAAACATGACTAAAACTAGCAAGTAGTATTCATGGCACAGTCTAATGCTATGCTGTTTTAAAATTACTTTATTGCTTTTAATTTGGCCTCAAATAAAGGTTCAATATATGCAAAATGTAGACAAATTCTTTGCTAAAATGTATCACAAAAGTTCTCTAGTCTAATTTTCAAGAGCTTCAGTTCCACCTGAAGCCTTCTGAACACAGTCTTTACTGTCTGCCTCTTTATCAGCATTTTGGTCTTCTGTACTCCCAGCAGAATTGCATATTAAATTTGCTTACAATATCCAAGGCTTTTGTACTAGCATCACCAAAATGTTTTCAGAACCATGGTCAGGGGCTGGGGAGACGGCTCAGTGGTTAAAAGCACTGGCTTATAAAGTCTGGTGGTCCAAGTTTGATTCCCCAGTAACCATATAGAACCAGACATACAAAGTGATACATGTATCTGGAGTTCATTGGCAGTGGCAAGAGGGCTCTGGCAAGCCCTTTCTGTCACTCTCATGAAATTCAATAAATAAGAAAGACAGCTTGGTCAGACTTAGTAATAGCATTAACCTCTCTTCTCTGGAATCATTTTTTAGTATTGGTTACTTTTATGTAACAACGATCAAATACATGTCAGAAGCAGCACAAAGAAAGATTGGTTTATTTACCTCACAGTTTCAGAGGGTTCAGTCTGTAATGGTTAGGAAGGCATGGCAAAGCAGAGCAATTCACAGGGCCAAGGACAAGATATAAATTCCAAGGACACACACCCTGTGATCTGCTTCCTCTGGCTAGACCTGCTAAAATTTCACCCCCACCTGGGGACCAACCCTGTAGCGCACAATAGGTGGGTTAAAATAGAATGTATTGATTTTTATGATTATAAAAGGAATGAATCTTATTAGAGAAAGTCTGAAAAACATAAATTTTCCAAAGAAGGGGGAAAATTTAGAATTCATAGGACACAATATAACTAAAGCCATGAGCCTGAAAGTTGATTTTATATATTAAAGAGAGAAGTAAAAACAAAATACAAAATTTTATCTTTATCTCATTTTTCATTTTTCTCATTAGGGATTATTTGAATAACATGTATGATTCAATATATATATATATATATATATAAACTAATATAATACTTCTTAAATTTTAGTGCTTTGAAAATTATAAGGAATCATTGAAAATAGCATTCTAGGGCTGGAGAGATGGCTCAGCCTTTAAGGTCCTTGCCCGCAACGCCTAAGGACTCTGCTTCTGTTCCCCAGAACCCAAATAAAGTCAGGTGCACAGGGGGCTGCATGCATCTGGAGTTTGTTTGCAGTGGCTAGAGGCCCTGGTGTGCCCATTCTCTCTATCTGTATCTTTCTCTTTCTCTCTCAAATAAATAAAATATTTTAAAAAAGAAAATAGCCTTCTAAGCAATAATTACAATGTAAAATAGTATTCTAATGAATAGAGTAAAAAGTAAGTTTTGCATACAGAAGAGCAATTCGCTAGGAAATGAAGCTCTAAATACTTTCTTCGTGGTAGATTGCTTAGATTGCCAGATGGCTTTTTCTAATCTACTGCAGGAAAAAAAATGCAAATAGCTGGGCAGAATAACTGCAACTAAATGAGCTAATTAGACAAAAATATTTTATTTGACCCCATAATCATATTTTGGATTTACGTTTGATTTTTATAAACCAAGAACTGAAATTATATAGATGCACATACTTTTCAAATGATTTTAGATATAATAAGTGCTAGAACTATGTAAAACTAAATTAATAGTTTAAACACTCCTTTGCAGCATTTATCAGATTGAATATGTTCCGCATTTATTATCCTTGGTCTTGTTCTTTGGCTCCCTGATAAGATTTCATTCATTCACTCATTCAACTAATCAACCAACAAATATTTAGTATTAAGCATCCACTATTTGCCAGATTCTGTTCTAGTCAAATAGTTTCAATGAAGATGTCACTATTTTAGAGATGGAGGTGGCACTAATGAAAGCCTGAAAAGCAGAGAATTACATAGAAAAAGAGGCCAAAGTTCAATATCAAACGAGTGTATGTGAACAAAGGTAAACCTTAACAAGAATTGAAATAATATGATGATGGACAAAAGGTTTCATTCAAAAGAATCTCTTAGAACATTTAATCCCAGCACTTGGGAGGCAGACGTGGGAGAATAGTAGTGAGTTTGAGGCCTGGGCTAGAGTGAGACTCTCCCTCAAAAGAAAATGAGATAAAAGAATCTCTCCTTGGGGATGGGGGGATGGCTCCTTGGTTAAAGACACTTGCTTGCAAAGCCTGTCTGCCAGGGTTCCAGATTCCCCAGGACCCACATAAAACCAGATGCACAAAGTGACACCTTAGTCTGGAGAACCCTTGCAATAGAAAGAGGCCCTGCTGCTATGCCTATTCTCTCTCTCTCTCTCTCTCTCTCTCTCTCTCTCTCTCTCTCTCTCTCTCTCTCTCTCTCTGTCTTATAAATAAATTTAAAAGAAGAATCCTCAAAAAAAGTAGGGAAATAGAAAAGTGAATTTATTTTACAGGAAGATAACACCCATAGGTATCAGAATTGAATTCTTTAGTTTCTAGATGTTTCCATTTGTATTCTACCTTGCTTTATTCCACATTCTCTTCCCTTGGAATTTCTCCTAAAGGAAGCTCCACTCAGAGAATTTTCAGGGTGATGCTAACCAGATGGCTTTTTCTAATCTTCTGCAGGGGAAAAAAAATGCAAAGTGGCGTTTGAAACTAACACTGCCACCTACAAGTAAGTACTTTGAAAAGTAAAATGACTGAAATACCAGTCATCTGGGGAGATGTCCAAGCTGCCAAAAATCTAAGAATAGGACTTTGGAATGGGACTTCTGGTTTATAGAAAATAGCGATATAAAATGAAATAAAAAGAACTTCAAAGTCTTGGCATCCTGCAAAACCATAAAGTCTATTTGCCTATGTATTTCCTATTTAGCTATATCATTTCAGACACTGCCCAGGTCTCTTGGGTAAGTTACCTGTAACATCCTTGCATCTCCATTTCCCTGCTTGCATGGGAATAACATCTGTCTCTTTCCTGTGATGAGTAAATTCTTGATATTACTGAAAAATTAATAATAAATATTAATGGTGTTATTAATGTCATTTAGATTTGTACTATAATGCCATTAATAAGGACCCAATAAAGTTTATTAAGAATCGTTGGAGATAAACTCAGGTGTCTATTTCAGATATTCCAGAGTATTCCCATGTTCTGTCTTAACCACTACTAATAGCCTACCCTCTCACCACCACTATCCACCAAGAAAAAGGCTGCCAGACCCTTTGTTCCCAAATAAAACTGAAATATCTGCCAAGTGTACATATACATAGGGTCAGTGAATGAGAAGTGTTCTATGAGTCAACTGAAGTGTGCACTTGGACAACTAGGTTGCCACCAAGAAGAGAGAAGCCCAAGTTGAATTTCAGCATTAATGTTAAGTAGGTGAATTAATGTTTTGGCATTAATGTTAATTAAGTAGAAGAAATGTTTGCTAAGTTAACTTTTAGATTTTATTATTATTATTATTTGTTTGTTTATTTCGGTAGGGTCTCTCTCTAGCCCAGGCTGACCTGGAATTCACTATGTAGTCTCAAGGTGCCCTCAAACTTGGTGATTCTCCTACCTCTGCCTCCCAAGTGCTGAGATTAAAGGCGTGCACCACTACACCTGGCTCAATTTAATTTTTTTAACTTAAAAATATTTTATTGATTAATTTGCAAGCAGAGAGAGCTAGAGAGAAGAGAGACAGAGATTTGGAATGGGCCCCCCAGGGCTTCCTGACCTCTCCTACTGACTTTTATTCCAACTCACACACAAGTCTAAACATTTGAATCTAGGATCCACACTTGAAAGAGGACGTGTGACATTTGACTTTCTGAGCCTGGAGATTGTTTTAGATTTTGAATTCCGCAACTATGCAATTCAGCAGGTGGCTCCAATTCTAACCACACAGAAGCATTGTTATGTGACGTGATGGACGGTAGAGGCCTGCATGTTTTAGGTACTTTGGCATGGAAAGCAGAGGACCTCGTCACTTAGGAAACAACTTGAAGTTATGGAAAGGCTGTTGGTTGTATCTGAGGGAACAAGATAGAGGAGCGCTGAGCAGATCAGATTTTGCCAGTGCACAACCAAGACGTTATTAATTAATTGGAATGTCATCCAGCACTTTCCTCAGCACCTGTAAGCAGATTCATTTTAAAAGCATAGGCAAAAGGCATGGGCATGCAAGGAAATGATGAAAAGATACGTTCAAATCGAAGTTAGAGTTGAACCCGAAAATTTAATCAGGAAGGATGAAAAGATGCACATATACTCAGCCATCTGTAGAATGATACAGAAAAAAATTCCTTAATTGTGTTTTAAAAATATTTTTATTTATTTGCAAGCAGAAAGAGATAGAGAGAAGAGAGACAGACAGAGAGAATGGGTGTGCCAGGGCCTCCAGCTGCTGCAAATGAACTCCAGATACATGTGCTACTTTGTGCATCTTGCTTTATGTGGGCACTGGGGAATCCAACTCAGCTCATTAGGCTTTGCAGGCAAGCGCCTTAACCACTGGGCTATCTCTCCAGGCCCAAATTATTTGGGGGGGGGGTTCAAGGTAGGGTCTTGCACTAGTGCAGGCTAACCTAGAATTCACTATGCAGTCTCAGGGTAGCCTTTAACTCACAGCAATCCTCCTACCTCTGCCTCCTGAGTGCTGGGATTAAAGTCCTGGGTCACCATGTCCCACCTAAAAAGCTTTTACTAGGTCAACTTGGAATGTTGCTGAGGATGTGGAATAATGAGAGCCCTAACTGCTCTAGCCAACACGTCAGTTGTTTAAAACCCACATTGAAAACATGGCAGCTCTTAAATAAAGCAACCCAGCGATTCTACTCTGTGCTGGTTTAAATCAGATGGCCCCATAAACTCCTGTGTTTCAAATGCTTGGTCCACAGCTGGTGAGTTTGGGAGGTAGAGCCTTGCCGGAGGAGGTGTGTATTCTAGGGCGAGCTTTCTTGGTGAGAGTAACAGTGGTTTGTGTAATAAACCTAAAAATCAGCTATAGCAAAACGTTAGAGGCCACATTAGGGAACTTGACCTGTATTCTGGGTAAAGAAAGACTGGATCCTCAGAGGTTCTCTAGTAGGGGGCCAGATAAATGAATTATAACAACTTGATTGAGAAAAATCAAGAAGTTGGTCCATGTGATCTATCATATAGGGCTGCATTTCTCAGCCACATCACACTTAAACTTCTGTTTTGATTGGGTTTGTTTGTTTGTTTGTTTTTTGGTGCGGTGCTAGAGATCAAATCACAGCCTCCTCGTGCATGCTAGGGAAGTACACTATCTCTGAGCAACTTTCTCAACAAATGTATTTTAATAACCAAATCAAGAATATATATATATATATATATATGTGTGTGTATGTGTGTGTGTGTGTGTGTGTGTGTGTGTGTGTGTGTATGTATGTATTAGTCAGGGTTCTCTAGAGGAAACAGAGTTGAGAGAATGGATTATAGTAAAAGGGAATTTATTGGGGTATCTTAACAATAGCAGTCTGCAGGCCCACAGGTGAAGGAACCAGTAACTGTTCAGTCCACGTGGCTGGATGTCTCAGCAGTCCCAATCCAGCCCAGAAGGCCTGATGGCTTCCTGGGGAGCGGCTGCTCTTCAGTCCACGATGTGAGGCTGAGGAAGCTGGGTTGGGATGTCCAGGAAGGGTGGGAGAGCAGGGTGTGAGTTCAACCAGCACCAGCAGCCAGGGAGGAAGGAAAAAGAAGGAAGTTTTCCTTCCCCCACCCCAAGCTTTCTTGTATCCAGTCTCTTCTGGAAGGCCATCCCACTTGGGGGAAGGGCAACTCAAAAGGAGGAGCCTCCTCCTTTTGTCAATCCTTTCTGCAGGCAAGCTCAGAGACCTGCCCAAGATTACTGTAGATTATTAAACAAGGCAAGTTGACAATAAACTTAACCATCACAAGTCCATCCCTTGTCAACTTGACATTAAATCATATCTCCGTACATCTTAATTTTCAAATGAATACAGTAATCTCATAATTCCGCCTAACATGATATAACTATCCCACGTACAACCAGAAACGCATTATCTTCCCCACATAAGGCAGGTCCCTTGAGGAATGCTTAGTCTAATATCTAATAATATAAATTCGACAATGATTAATGATATAATCTCAATTAATATTAATTACATAATAGAGGAAAAACAAAGGTGTTGATATACATATGAGCAAATATTCTTAGCAAGTAATGCAAAACAAAATCAAACAAAACACAAAACACTCGTGGCAATTAAAACCGTCATTTCTGTATCTGGTCACATGGCCTTAGTTGGTATTTGTAACTACCTTCTTCTACTACCCATTCTGTATTTCCTCCACCTTCAGCAAGCACCTCAGCAGGTCTTGGTTCCTTACCTGGAGGTAAGAACCATACTTTCATTCCTGATGGATCTGGGCCATTTATCACACTGCCTTGATTGGGGTGTTGTAGCTTCCCATTGACTTTGATAACAGGGCATGGTAATACCAAGAGGCGCCCTATAGAATCTCCTGCACTCCAGACATACTCTTCCTTGCCTCCATTGTGGAGGAGCAGTCCAATTTCTCCCTGGTAGTCTGGATCAATCACCCCTGCTAACACTGTAACTCCTTTCTTGGCCTGGTGACCGGAGGGCATCAGGATCCCAAAGTGGCCAGGGGGAAGTCTTAGCTTCCAGTTCAGTGGAATGTTCTCTGTGCTCCCTGGAAGAAGTACTCCCCCTTCTGGAGCCAAGACTTCTAGGCCAGAGGAGTGTAAGGTTGCAGGAACAGGAAGCAAAAATTTGGCTAATGGCTCACTTGGGGTGATGGTAAGTGGTACCATTCCCATTTCCACCCCTTGATTCCTCGACCCATGGATCCAGGCTATAGGAGAAACAGTACTATATATAGGATGCTGGTTTAGAGCATACACAGCCTGCTGGAGAACCCTGCCCCAGACCTCCAGGCTAGTGCCACCTAGTTGGCACCGTAACTGGTTCTTTAAAAGGCCATTCCATCGTTCTATCAAGCCAGCTGCTTCAGGGTGGTGGGGCACATGGAAGGACCAGTGAATTCCATGAGCATGAGCCCACTGCTGTACTTCCTTGGCTGTGTAGTGGGTTACTTGGTCTGAAGCAATGCTGTGTGGAATACCATGACGGTGGATAAGGCACTCTGTGAGCCCATGGATAGTAGTTTTTGCTGAAGCACTCTGGGCAGGAAAAGCAAATCCATACCCAGAATAAGTGTCTATCCCAGTAAGGACAAAACGCTGCCCTCTCCATAATGGAAGTGGTCCGATGTAGTCAACCTGCCACCAAGTCGCTGGCTGGTCTCCTCGACGAATGCTACCATATATATATATATATATATATATATATATATATATATATATATATATATATATATATATATATTCTTTTTTTGGTTTTTTGAGGTAGGGTTCTGCTTCAGCCCAGGCTGACCTGGAATTCACTATGCAGTCTTGGTTAGCCTTGAACTCACAGTGATCCTCCTATTTTAGCCTCTCAAATGCTGGGATTAAAGGTGTCCACAACCATACCCAGCAGAGGAGAGAATGGGCATTCCAGGGTTACAAGCAAACTCCAGCCACTGCAAGCAAACTCCAGATGCATGTGCCACTTTATGCATCTGGCTTTACATGGGTTCTGGGGAATCTACCCTGGGTCATGAAGGCTTTGCAGGCAAGCTCCTTAACCAATGAGCAATCTCTCCAGCCCACACATTTTTTGAGGCCACTGTTGAGATTATAGGCATGAGCCACTACACTCAACTATAAACACATTCTCAATGTAAATTTTCAACAATTAAACGCCTCAGTGTCCTGATTTTTCATCCTCAAAAACCACTGAATCCTTGTAACAGTCAACTGTTATTATATTATTTATGTGCTAATATTTACATGCATAAATATTAAGAAAACCTGACTACCAACAACCCAAGTTGGAGTTTATTTTTGTACCTTTCAGCCAGAAGCTGATGTTGGTACAGTGATTTAGTGACTGACATGCCTTTTCTTCATTGTGTCCAAGCGGTTGTCATAGCTACAGTTACGATATCTGTCATTCATAAGTAAATGTATAGTTGTAAACAGTTAATTTTATTTACATATCATATTTATTATATGACTACACTATAATATACATTCTCCTGCTAGTGAACATTTGACTTGTTTAAAATTTAGAGGGGTTTTATTTTGCTTACTACATTATGATCTTTATATATGTAGTCTCATACAGCACATATTGTTCTATAAGCTTAATTTTCTGCTTTGCAAGCAAGCACCTTTAACCACCAAGCCATATCTCCAGCCCTATTTTTAAACTTTTTATTGACAGCTTTCATAAACATAGACAATAAACCAAGATAATTTCCTCCCTACCCCCGTACCCCCCCCAAAACCACCCTCCACTGGATCCCTTCTTCTTTACAATGTGTCTCTCTTCTATGTTGCCGTCATCATCTTTTCCTCCTATTATGAAGGTCTTATGTAGGTACTGTCAGGCATTATGAGGTCATAAATACCAAGACCATTTTGTGTCTTTGTGATTGCATTGTAAGCAGTCCGACCCTTCCCTCAGCTCTTACATTCTTTCCACCACCTCTTCTGCAATGGACCTGAGCCTTGAAGGGTGTGATAGAGATGTCTCAGTGCTGAACTCCATTGTCACTTCTTAGAACTATAGTGACTTGTGAGTCACTACAGTGGCCAATACCATCTGGAAATAGAAGCTTCTTTAACAAAAAGTGAGAGTATCAGTTATATATGGGTATAAATATTAAAAAGTGCTTAGAGGGAAGTTTGGTGGGCATAGTATGTGCATTTAGTCAGACACCAGCAGGCATTACTCCCCTAGGTCTCGTGACCTCCCCGCCATAGGCTTTTGACTAGGTCTTCAGTACCAGGCATATGTTTCCTCCCGTGGAGCGGGCCTCTAGTCCAATTAGAGAGCAGTTGGTTTCTCCCATAACAAGCATGCCACTATTGCACAAGTTGGCACATTTGGCCTGGCTGGCCAGCTCTAAGGCTTGCAAGGTCCACTGCTGTTCACCGTCGTTGGTGACTTCTCTCTCCCACAGGGCTGCAGGCTGCATAACTCTTTCCAGCTTTCTCATTGCTAGTCAACAGGGAGGAGGCTTCCAGCTCAGTTCCAGCTCGCTTTCTCGGTAACTTGCAGCCCAAGCATGTGGAGTCTTCAGAAGTAGGGTCTTACCATCTAGTTCTTGTGGGCAACCAAGAGCCTTGGCAATGGCCTATAATGTTTTGGGGGCATCGTGGACCTCCCTGGCCAACAACTCACTGGAAGGTATCTCACCACTAGCACTGAAATTTTTCTAATAATAACCTATGACCTCTGGGTGCACCTTTATCCAAGTCCATAGTATATTTCTGTCCATACTCTTTATTAACATATATATTATTATAGTCTTTTTTGCTTTTTGCATATTGCTTTTGCCCAGGCTGACCTAGAATTCACTATGTAGTCTCAGAGTGACCTCAAACTCATGGAAATCCTCCTACCTCAGCCTCCTGAGTGCTGGGATTAAAAGTGTGTGCCACCATGCCTGACTTAAGAAAACATATTATTCAATAGCAAAGAAGTAGATTTCCATATGGCTTATTTATAACTTCTTAAATTTTCACCCTTCCTTTATCCCTCCCTGCACCCTACTTAGATCACTCTATTGGTTTGACATATTTCACACAAGCATGTCTTACATTTAGATCATATTTGCCCCACACTACTTTTTCACTACTGCTAACCCCCTTCCTCTTCACAACAGTACGTCAGTCCTCCTTGTACTTTCATGGGATCTACTGAGTTTCGTTAGGGTTGCTTCCAGGAGCACAAGTCACTTTACCAGTGGCTGCACCACTGAGAACAAGCTCTCCTTCCACCACAACCACTGTGTACTAAAAGGTCCTCAGTGAGGGGTGAGGACTTGTGAGGCCCTTCCTCTTCAACAACGGAGTGCTGACAGGTCCACTCTTATGCAGGTAACCACATCTCCTGTGTAAGGGCCAGGTCATGTCTATAGCATTCCACAGCCCTCCTTCTCATATTCCGGTTCTTACATTCTTCTCACCTCCTCTTTCATGCTTTCTAAACCTTGAAGGGTGGAACAAAGAAGTCCCGTTTAGGGCTGAGGACCTCAATAGTCATTTATTCTCAGCACTTTGACCAATTATAAGTTTCTACACTAACCACTGCCCAGTGCAAAAAGAACTTTCTCTAACCAAAGCTGGGCATAAATATATTTAGAAAGCAGTTTAATTGGATACAACATGTTCGTGTAGCAAAACAGTGGTGGTATCTTCTCCTTCCTATGATTTCCCCAGACACAAGGTTTTGACTAACTTTACAATACCTGGCATCAATTCCCTCCTGTGAAACTGATCTGAAATCCAATCAGAAAGCAGTTGGTTACCTCCTCCCCAGAAATGATGCAACTATTGCACCAGTGGGCACATCATTCTGAACAGGTTGGTAGTGTAGCATAGAGTTCACAGCTGAGTAAGACTGTCAATGACTTTTCTCCCCCAATAGCCTTTGAAGCATCTTCCAGGCTATGAAATTTACGTATCTAAGAGGCTTCCATCTGAGATCCAGCTGGGTTTATCAGTGTCTTCCAACCAAAGTAGGTAGCATCTTCAGCAATAGGGTCTTACCATCAACTTCTGATGGGCAACCAAGAGCAGTGACAATACATTGTTTTGGGTGCCTTAGGCACCTCCCTCACCAACAAGTCGCAGAGATGTATCCCATCCCTGGCAGTGGGATTTTCTTTTAATAACTTATGACTTCTGAAATCAGCTTTATGAGAAAAGACATGGCACTTGCCTTTCTGTGGCTGGCTTATCTCCTTTACTTGATGTTATTTTCCTTGCTAATTGAAACCCACTACAATGATTTTTAGATCAACTATTGTTACTATCATCACTGAGGCCTTCCTATGTAGTTTAAAAACAATTTTCTAGGGTCTTTATCTAGCCACACAGTGTATGCAGTTTGTGGAAGTTTTAACTTTACAAAATTTTGCAAAATTGTTTTTTTATAGTAGTTGCAGCAATCTGCACTGCTCTCCACAAGGTATGAAAGTTCCTTTTTCCCACATGGACACCCACACTCAATATTGTCAAAGATTTCATTTTTTGCCAGACTCATTTAAGAGGGGAATGAAAGCAGGCCAGCAGAAATGTATTATTCCTTTTGTGTTGGAGGCACGAATGTAATGGGAAAATTCCCTCCGATGTATATCCTCATGGCTGGTCGATCATTACTGAGTCCCTTACAAAATGCAGTGATGAGAGAAAAGATAACAGCATAGGAACTTCCCTCAGCGGCTTTAAAGGAGCCTCTGGAACAGAGTCAGGCCACTCTGCCAGGCTCCTCTGGGATTCCAGAGGAGCCACTTAAGGCCATTCACCTCTTTGCTCAAACCTTCTCCTCTCATAGTACCCCCTGACACTCCTGGCCACTCATTCTCCTGCCACAGAGAACATGAGACACCGCATGAAAACTCTGCCACATCCATCCTTCAGCTAAACACTTCTTTGTGTTCCTCTTCTTCCATTATTTTTAGGTATGTCCCCTGGACTTCATGTGCTGGACAACATGGTCCCAGAGAAACACCTCTGTCTCCCTCCTCACCAAAGTCAACTGAGTACTATTGTGGAATAGACGTCTCTGAAGAAGCTGCATCTATACTAAAATCCTGTGGAGTGCTTGACCTTGGCTAACTAGAACCATAATTATGGAGAGATTGGAGGTGGGTCAAGAGCCAAAATCACCTTGACTGCTGCAGGCACCTTAATAGCCAATTACCTTAACTACCTTAACTTTTTTGAAAAATATTTTTATTTATTTATTAGCAAGCAGAGAGAGAGAGAGAGAGAGAGAGAGAGAGAGAGAGAGAGAGAGAGAGAGAGAGACAGAATGGGCTCACCAGAGCATCCAGCCAGAGCAAACAAATTCCAGATGCATGTGCCACTCTGTGCATCTGGCCTTATATGGGAACTGGGGAGTCAAACTTGGGTCATTAGGTTTTACAGGCAAGTGCCTTAACTGCTGAGCCCTCTCTCCAGTCCTACCTTAACTTTTATATCTGGTTGGCTAAGCATTCTCCTGAAAGATAAGTCTCTTGAGCATATGGCTGAGATGAATAGACCTCTAGCTTCCACTGTGAAGTTGCTTTTTTAAAAATGAATTATTGAGTTTATTTGGAGATAAATCACAATTTGTGGAGTTTATTTAAAGGGAACTTGGACCTGGAAAGGAAGACTTAAACATCTTCATGTGGAAAACATATTTCAGAAAAGTGGAAGCTAGGGAGAAACTGAGGCTTAGAAAGTGAAGTTCAAACGGGGCTGTGAACACATGGAAAGCCTTGGGGAAAGATTTAGAGGGACTGTGAACCCCCTAGAACACCCATGTGGCAGATCCAGAGTGGTAATCCACACATGGGAAGGTGAGGGACCAGGAGACAGACAAAACAGGGAGATTAGGATTAAAGAGGGGAACACCCTTGGCATCGGCTGCGTGCTTTCTCATGGGAAGCGAGGGAGAAATGGGAGAGCCCACATGGCAGATCTGGAGTGGGAATCCACTCATGGTAAATTAGAGACCATCAGACAGAGTGGAGAAACTAGGATTAAAGAGACATTCAAAGACAGAGTTAGGTCTCCCTTCCCCACCCAGCCAGGTGTCCGAGCAGAGCTGCGAACTGAGACTCTCAAGGGGAACTTCAGGCCACACCAAAGGAGGACGAAAGAATCTCAGGAAATGGAGACACTCTCAGGAAAAAGAACTTTGAAGTTTTAATGTCTGCTTTCCCCCTCCCTTCTTGACTGTGGCCTGCCCATGTGAC